>JAPDSC010028675.1:50376-70313 GCA_026290005.1 Latrodectus geometricus
ATATATATATATATATATATATATATATATATATATATATATATATACAAAATAATATTTTTGGACCTTTTTTAACTTTAATAACTGAAGTTAACATGATCTATATTTTCTAGCGTACATTTACGTTGTGAAGAAAAAATAACAGTTGTGGCTAAGCGAGATGGTGGATTAGATTCTTTAGAAGTGCATGGTATCGTTACCCTTAATATCAGTGATGAAAAATATGGATTTATTCGTATTAAAATTGATAATCAAGATGATAAAGGTGTTCAGAGCCAAGTATGTATTTAAAATTTGTTGCATGATTGAAATATTTTGTAACTTATATGGAAATTTATTTTATGTAAAATTATAATTTTTTATCAGAGTTAAAAATATTTTATAATATTGTGTATTTTATATTGAGAAAAGTTTCTAAAGATTCAAACAAACTTTAAATGGCAAGTTATAAAAAGATGTATGTATTTTTACCATAAAATTAAACTAGTAAAACATAAAGTGAATGCTAATATTATAAGAGGGTTTATTCAGATAATAAATGAATACTAGCATATTTTACTTTTATACTTGTTATTTTCAATTTATATTTATTTGGAGTATCTCAAGCAAAGTAATACTGTAAAAACAATTCTATCATCCTTCTTTCTGTAATCAAGAATATTGTATCTCTTTTGATAAAACAATTTGTTGTTTTGATTCTGATTTGTAGTCATTTGGAATCCATTTTGTATTGTTGGTCCTAGTCATTAGCACTTATGTGCAAAAAGTATTTGTTGAGTGACAGTTAAACCAAGGCAATTGTAGTATCTTCTTTCAAATGCATAATTGCTGTGCTTTCTAATTATTGTGCAAAATTTTAAATACAGACTTTGCCTTAGCAAATTTTACAATCTAAAGGAATGATTACATATAAAAATAAAATCTTTTGATCTTGAGTTAAAAAAGAAATTGAAGTATAAAGTATGATATTTTTTCTTTAAAAAAAATGCATAAATGCATTTTTTACTTAGAAATAATAATGAAATAAAATACAAATGCTTACATTTTTATAGTGTTATATTTCACAAGGAAAAAAACAATTTAACTTAAAGCTAAAGATGCTAGATTATAAAAGATTTTTAATGATCATTGAGCAAATAAAGCAAAATCAACAGGCAAATTATTTACTGTAATAGTTATAAAAATTTACTAATAGAAAAAATTACTACTTACTATAGCATTGATAAAAAGTGATATTGTTCCAAATGGATTGTAAATTCCATCTTATATTTCTTTTTGTTTCATTTTATAAAAGAAATTTATGTTAAATTTATGTTATTGTTGAAAAAAAAACTAACTAATTAATACATAAAAATGTCATTTGTGTTTCAAATTTATTTGAAAAAGATAATTTTTAAGCATTTTTTTACACTTTTGTGTGCATTTTTTCATAACTAAAAGTGCAAATTTTCTTTTGTAATGATTGTAAATATTTTTTTAATTATTCTTAAATTAAATGATATGATTTGAATTGTTTAAATTCATAATAGAATGCAATCATGAAAATTTTTGAATAATAAATTATGAGTAAGGAATTTTAATGTAAGACCCATCAATTTTCTTCGGGCAAATTAGGGATAGTTATTTAGTTTTTTACTAAATATTCTTTTCATTGAAAATGTTCAGAATGAATAGAAAAGAAATGTTCAGTTGAATAGAAAAGAATATTTTTCTACATGTATTATGGTATACACTGGTGTAGAGAAAATTTTCAAAAATGTAAACTTTTCTCATGGACTTAATGACTTTTCTATTTAAAGTCTTAGCAATCAACTATATATTTGACACTTCATAAAATTATTTCTTTTATTTCCCCATGGTAGTGTAGTTGTTAAGAGTGAATTCCCAATGAGTAAATGTCTTGTGAAAATATTTGTTTTTTGCATAGTTTCTTAAAAAAACTCATACAATTTTCAATAACATTTCCAAAAAATTAAGTTTTAAAATCTGTTTTTTTTTTTTTTAAGTTATACAAAAAATAATGTTACAGTGTGAAGAATTTTAATTGTCTTTGTATGGTAATTTCAATTGTCTATGTATATTATAATTTTGTCTTTTATTTTCAATCTGATAATATTGTTATTTTCGAGATATTTTTAGTGAGATTTCCAATGTACTTTAAAATACTTTACATTATGGAACATATTTTTATTCTATAATATAAACAAATGTTATGGATTTATACATCTGCATTGGTGCAAAATACCTATTTGCATAATTCAGTTTTCTCTGAAAAATAGAATTTTAAATTGTAAATCCTAAATTAATTAACCTTCTTATGCAAAATATAATCATTAGATGACAAGTCTGAGACAAGACTTTAAGCAGGAATAGTTTTTCATAAATACATTTTCTCTTGTGAATATGAAAATGGTAATCAAGCATTTTTTAAACTTTAAAAATTAAATTTATTTTGAAATAAGCATTCATTTAAGCCAAATTTTGCAACATGTTACTATAAGGTTTCAATCAATTTAGATTCATAACATGCTATCAATTGTTTGAAAACAAAGAAAATTCAACTTCTTTCATTAAAAAATAGTTAAAAAGCATCATTTAGCTAGTTACATTTTTTTACCAATAATATTTTCTCTATTCTTTCATGATTGTATATAACAGCAATGTACTCCTAGTTAGTATATCAATTTTTTTCTAAAGATTCAATGCGACTGATTTCAAAATTGAATTTATTAAAAGCATTTTTTTTAAACTTTTTTCTTTTTATTGTTTGAATTGTGTTGAAAATCATACTTACAAAGTAGAAGAAATTATTACTTAATTAGAAATTTTTCATTTCTGTATTGCAAAACAAAATTTTTTTATCGATCTGCTAATTAAAAATACAATGAGAAACATGAATGGTATAAAAATATTTAAAAAAATGCATTAAAAAAAGCACATTTTTTTCAATAAATTTGAAACACAAATGCCATTTTTAAACGTATTAATTAATTAGTATTTTTTTCAACAGTCACATAAATTTCTTTCATAAAATGAAACAAAGAAAATCTATATATAACAGGGAATTTATAATCTATTTTGAACAATATTATCTATTTTTATCAATGCTATAGTAAGTAGTAAATTTTGCTATTATTATATTTTTATAATGGTATAAAAATATAAATTATAGTAAATGATTTGCCTGTTGTATTTGCTCAATAATGCATTAAATATCTTTTTTAGTTCTGCTTCTTTAGTTTTAAGGTAACATTTTTTTTTTCTTTTCGCTTGTGAAATATAATGCTATAAAAAAATGTAAGCATTTGTATTTTTATTTTATTATTTGTTAGTTTGCTATTATTGTTTAGTTAAATTGTCTAAATAATGCTTAATTTTTAAAAACTGCTGTTTTTAGTGCTGAGAAATAAGACTAAAATCTATGGCACTAAGCCCCAAAACATATCACAATTTTCAAAGTTTCAAATTGAGTTTTTATAGGCTTACTATATAACAATGTTCTAAAAGCTTTATGGGTCTGCATCAAGAGATATAAATATCGGCCTAAGCTAGACAGTTAGTTGAACATGAAGCAAGGAGTTGGATGCCTGTGTTAATACTCGGAAAACTGCTGTGTACTACAAAAACTATGGGTATCTTTAGCCTCTGTAAAAGCTTCAAGCTGAAGTTATTGTCGTCATTGTGACTAAAAGAACTGTGAAATAAGTTTTAAAAAAAATTAATTTTATTTTCAAATAATCACATCCTTGTCACCACTATGAAAATTGTAACAATATCATTTAATTATTGAACCTAAGGGATTGCCTTCGTTTGGTAATTCTATCATGTAAAATGTTGTTAATATTGAATTTATTTATAAATTAAAGTAGCACAAGAGAAGTGTAAGAAATTCTACCAAATCAAAAATAACAATTGTTTTTATAATTTCTTTTATAGTTTACTTATAAGGTTTAATTACTTGTATGTTTACTAATATTAACATTATACTATATCAATTTCATTTACTTATAATTTTTTACTAGACTCATCCAAATATTGACAAGGAGCTGTTCAGAAATTCCCAAATAATTGGAATGAAAAATTCCGCAAAGCCATTTCCTATTAATGTTGATGTTGGTGTTTTGAAATGGAGATTTCAAAGTCAAGATGAAAGCTGTGTCCCTTTGTTCAGTAAGATGAATATTGTTTATAATATATATTGGTTAAACTTTAACCAATAAGCAGATAAGTTTATACAGTTTAAGCATTACATTATATAATAAAATTTATATTAATGAAACATTCATAAATTTAAAATATATTGAAGCATTTGTATTATTTACCACTTCATTCTTGCTATGAAAAATCTGAATTAAAAATTATTTTTTTAAATATTTTTGAGGATCTTCTAGTTTTTTGAAGTTTATAAAAATGTGAAAATATTCAAAATTATAACCAATCATTAAATGAAAATAAGTTCACTATTTTCTTTATTAAATTGGAAAATGAGAATGCAAAGCAAAAGACTGTATTCTCATATTCCAAGTTTTCATTTTTATATATTTCAAATTCGAATTTTTGTTACCATTATGAAGTGATGTTATTTAATTTATTTTAGATGACATGGTCCTTGTGTATTGATTATTTACATGAGAAATAAACATATAATATTTAAAAAAAATAAATAAATAAGTCACCAAGTAATTATTAAAGTTTCCAAAATTTCATATAATAGTTTTTATGAATTATGAAAAGTAAAAATGTTACAATCATTAAAAACATGCATATTTAAGCAAAAAGTTCTTATTTGGGTTTAAATCAATGTCTTATGTCTTAGATGTTTTCATGACATGCTAATTGGAATTTGTTTTTAGAAATGATTTATAATATTTAGATTTTATTCTGAGAGTTTATAGTTTATTGACAGTTTAATTATTGAAATAATCTCCTCATATCAAAGTTTTGTTGCAATATTTCAACTGCTTTTAATTCTATAAAAATGTTAGCATTTATAAAATTCATTAAAAATTTAGTAAACATGGAAACTAATTAAATATTAATTTGTGTGTTAAATGTACTAAGCATTTCATACTAATGATAGGAGTTTGAATGTTATTGTAAGAATTTGTTTCTAACGAAAATATCAGTAAAGACATTTTTTTCCTTGTATTTAGTGCAAAAATAGATGTTTTGTATATTTGCATTGATTAATGTATTTGAATCATTTATAATCATTACATTAATTAAAATTATTAAAGGTTTAATCAAAAGTAACATTTCAGTTTATTGAAAAGTTAAAATTGCTTTTGTAAATTTATTATGCAAACTAAAATAACTTTTTGAGTAGATATGTGGATGAACATTTTAAATCCAATTCTTAAAAATATCCACACATTAAAATTCTATAATTTATTTGATTTATAGAGAACATATATTTTATGTTTCATAAAAATATAAGTTGGATAAATTTAATAATATAAGTTAAAAATATAGGTTGGATTCATTTGGTATATATATATATATATATATATATATATAACACACATAAAAAATAAAATTTATTTGGAATTCAAAATAAAAGCTCCATAATGCTAAATGTTTTTTACTTTTTTATGAAGCTAAGAACATTATTTTATATCTATTTTTCTTAAAAATTTTTATAGTTAACTGCTGGCCTTCAGAGAATGGGAGTGGTGGATGTGATGTTAATATTGAGTATGAACTCCAAAATGAAGCATTGGAATTAAATGATGTACAAATTGACATTCCTGTGCCGTAAGAATTTTTGTAACAATTCCTTATTTTATTCAAGTTATGACTGAAAGCAATCATATACATTTCTAAAATTCATATTTTTTAATGAAAGAATGCAATGCAAAAGATTATTCCTTATAAAGAATAATCTTTTGCATTTACATTAGTATAGATGTCAACACAAATTTCAATTAGATCTTTTGAACAAAAATTAATTCTGTAAAAAATTATGGGCATGAAGATTAAAAACATTCTTGAAACTATTTTGTTAATATAATAATTTTATCCTAGTTGACGCTGGCTCTGCACGCTTGAAAATAATTTTACAAGTAGTGTAAAATATGAAAATTACTACCACATTTATTTTTATGTTGATAACTTATGTTCATTTATTATTTTTGAAAAAATTTCAAACTGTTTAGTCTGATATAATTTGATTTATGTATTGTGTAAAGTTTGATAATTGTACAACAAATACTAGATATAAATTGAAAATAATTCTAAAGTAAAAAAAATAAATAAATAAACAAATGATTGCGTTTTAAAAAGTTTACGGAGTAAAGTTCTATTTGGAAATATGCTTTCAGAAATACACCTATTGTAACTGAATGTGAGGGAATGTATGAGCATGACAGTCGCAAAAATCGACTCATATGGAAGTTGCCTATCATTGATTCTTCCAATAAATCAGGGTCTATGGAATTTTCATGCAGTGGTAAACCTTCAGATTTTTTCCCAGTGTCTGTAGAGTTTGAATCATTTTCTTCATTCTGCAATATTAAGGTAAGTTCTATGTTTTCTTTAGATAATTCTATTTTTAAAGTTTCTTATTGAACTTAATTTCAAATAAATAATTAATAAAATTATATGTTGTATTGTCATTTACTTTGTAAAAAATAAAAAATGTACATTAAGTAATTTTTTAAAATGCAAAAAAATGTCAGTACAAAATAATTTTAATATAACTTCAAGGCGTTCTATTAAAATAAAAATATTTTTACACAAAATTGACATTGTGTTGTTCTTTTAGATCTTCAATTTTTTTTTATTTTATTCAGTGTACATTTAAACTAAAATAAAAGTATATAGTATTGTATCTGAAAAGTATAACAAACTCAGAAAGGCTTCGAATTTTTACATTGGATATTAATCAACAATTTTATAAAATTAAGGCAAATATTTGAAGTAAATAGTATATTAAAATATAAAGTTTAAGTATTTAGTTAGAATAAATTTAAATAATGTTGTTTAAAACCTTAACAAAATTTTATTTGAAGCTTAATTTTATTGATAACTGAAAATTTCCTGAAGACCTCATTAAAAAATGTGTAAAATTTTATTCTTAAATATCTAATGACATCTTCTGAGCAAGCAATTAAACATTTCTTGTGCATCTATATATAAGTAGACAGCATTCTAGTGTTCAATACAAAAAGCACATTTTGTATTTTTCAGAAGATTAAAAGAAAAGTTCAATGTTTAATTTAATGTGTTTTACATACCCAATATTTACAGTTTATTAGATATCAATTTCACAATTTGAAATCTCATTATGGAAATATTTTTTCTTAGAAGCAGAAACATACTTTCATAAAAGTGTTATTTTACACAAGTAAATTATTCAATATACAAATTCATAACAATTTGTGTTATGTACAGAAACAGTTTTTTGAAGAATAAGTATCTTTAATTATGTTACAAAAAAATTAATCATATATACGACAAGATAATTGATACTCTTAAATGTTTTTACGTTTTATTTTATTACAATAGGCTGCCATAAAAGTTAGATTATTATTCATTAAAGAAAAGTAACAAATTGTACATTCAACGTCTATATTTTAGCATAATTGTTTCCTTTCTTGAAAAACTATGTTGCTAAATATCCAAAACGATGTCAGAAACAAAATATTATCTGACTAATCTATTTGGAGAAAATAGTTTTCATATATTAAGGAATATTAACAAATATCCTGCTTCAGATAATTCATTTAGCATTCCCTTTTAAAAGCAAAATTATATTGGTACTTGTAATAGTAAAATTTATGTAGTCACATCACATTACTTTTACGGTGCACCTTTGATTTTAATCATATGTTAATTTTTACTAAGACAAATATTAAATAAAAACATTAATCCCTTTGGTTAAATAATAAAGTGTGTGCACTAAAAAACTAACTTAAAAGTTATTGTATAAAGTTGAATTTGTTTAATTCGTTAGATACTTTCAATAAATTTTGAAGATTTCTCAGGTACATAATCTGTACTTTTTTTTAATTATCATCAAGGTTGTCTTTTGTATTTAAACATTATTTTACTATAAAAGAAAAGAGAAAACCAACTTTCAATGGGCTTTGGACCTTTTTGTGAATTTTTCATAGAATATCTATACTAATACAAAGTTTATTCTTCCTCTTCTATTATTTAAAATGCTTAACAAGTAACATGAATCACTCTTCACTGCAATTATAAATACATTAAAATTATGGTCATTTCTCGATTTTTTTTGTGGAAAATATGTTTTATCATATATTTTCTACTTTTAATTGAAATAATTACACTTATAAGCACACAAAGACTTCATATTTATTGCAAATTAGTCTTTGACAATCATTTTATCATTTATAAAGATCATGTATAATTACAAAATTCTGAATGCAATAATTACTCTTTAAGAACAAGTAATTGTAAAACGATGTCTGTTATGAAATCTATTAAAAATAGTTGAATTTTTTATTGCTCAGAATTGTCATATGATATCCAAAAGTTTAATGTTAATCCCTTCCTCAACTGAGTGAACTAGAAATTATATTTATGAATCCACCTAGAAATTTGATTTATGGATAAACATTTAGAATGATGGAAATGACTGATAAGATTTTTTTTTTCAGGTTGCTGATGTAGTGACACTTGATAATGAACCTGTCAATTATTTTTCTGAATCTTCATTTTTCACTGAAAAATATGAAATTATATAAAAATTACATGAAAAAAAGAATGAACAATTTGTTTAAGTAATGCTATTTGTTAAATATCATATAGGGATCAATGTTATGAATGCCTGATTTTTTTTTTATCTTGAGATTTAAATGAATAAAGTATTTATGCAAAAAATAGTTTTATTATTCTATAAAAATAAATATTTGCTTACATGATGAAATATATATTACTTTGAATTGGCTAATACTTTATAAGTACTATATCATGTACTAGATTCATTTGCTAATCTTGCTTCTTTTAAAATACTGCCAGCTCCTTTTTCCAGTAGTAATTCAGCTAACTGTATTCCTAAGCTTTCAGCAGCACTTAAATGGTGCTGTGGAAACTGGTATGCAACAATTCCAGTATAATGCTAGGAAAATATTTGAACATTAGATATCTTCAATTTCAATTAAAAAGATAAACTTTTCTAAAGAGCTCTGCTTACTTTTTTTAATTTGCAATTTTCAGCTTTATGGAAATCAATCCAAAGCTCTTCAATGATTTGTTTTGTTCCATCAAGACTGAAAACTCCACCTTTTAGTGTAAGCTGTTGAGAAAAATATAGTTAAATATTAATTTTTTTGTCCACTATAAATTGAAGTAATAGGCAAACAAATACAAAACAAGTCAGTATATTTACTACATAGGATGTAGCATGAAAAGATTCATTTACATAAAAAAATATCTTGTCTGGACAGAGTACATTATAATGCAACCATCAGAGACGTATCTTAAACTTGTTTTCTTCAATTTATGATACAAGAAAAATTTTACTCCATTTCTCCTTCAAGAATTTCCAGTTTTCTAGAAAATACAAACTGATTATAGAAGACTTGCAAATTTTCTATTAAGTGAGATATGATAGAGTTAAATATTGCTTTGAACATGACTAGTTTTAGATATCATGCAATACAGTGTTGAGCATTTAGAAACACTTGAATTTTTTTACAATCAATATGAATTCTTTTCGGTACATTAGACAAAAATAAAAAAAATTAGAATAGTACATGATAAATATTATCCAGGTTTGACTCAAGTTTTATGATGTCTGTTATGAAATTAATTGTGGCAATTTTAATAAATTTCATAATTCTTTTTTTTTTTTTTTTTTTCTATTATACTCAATCACATAAAGTAAACCGCACAAATATATTCTTCTGAAGCAGCTTTTGAATCTGCTTACAATAGGAATTATTAAATTATGAATGATAATGTGTGCTAAGATGAGAGGAAAATATGCTGGAGTGGCAACATTTGAAAGGGTTTAGATCCTACTCTTTGCAACCAAAATACAAATAAAAAAATTATACCATGGACATCTAACAGGTGATTATTGAATAAAAATTGCTTTATTAATTTTGGAGAATTTGTTTAATAAATGTTGAGTATTCCATGGATCAAGAACAAAATTGTATAGCTAATGTTTTCTTTTTCCTTCTTGATTGATTTAACATCTCAGATCTAGACAGCTCTGTCTCCAATCTTCCTCTCTTCTCCCTGGTCTGTTGCACATTGGCTTTCAGTATACGAATTTTGCCACACAATTATCAGTTTGTCTCTGGATGTGGTGGAGCCAAGATAAACAATATGCCTTAATAAATTTCACTGTCTTTCAGTTAGTTCTTATTCTCCATAAATTACTAATTTCTTGAATTGGTCGGTTTATCTTTCTCAATATTTTAAGTTTAAATTTTTTTAAAAACTTATTATTACGTAAACTATATTGGGGAGAAAAATTATGAAAAATGACTAGAAAATTCTCTAGCATGAATTACAATGCATGGCAATTCTCATGAGAATTTAAGAACAAAATCAGAAATAACTGCACACAATTATTAATTGGTGATTCAGTATACAAATCTGTAGTCCTTATTTTGAAAATCTAAAATGATAATTTCACATTATACTAATGTTTTCAAAGACAATTTCTGACAAACATAACATTTTATATATCTAGTTAAATGATGCATATTTCTATTATTTTGATGAACTAAGCAAAAGACCTGAGCTTTATTAATGATAGTATTTAACTTCATTATTAAAAAATTGTTTGCATCTTTAACACACTGTACTTACTTTGTTGTCTTCAATTGAAGAATTTACACCGATAGGCACACTGCATCCTCCTTCAAGTGCTTTCATGAATGCCCTTTCTGCAATGCATCTAAGTGTAGTATGTTCATCAGCTATTCGTGAAAGAATATCTATTGTTGGTTTGTCTGTTTCTCTGCATTCTATAGCTAAAGCTCCTTGTCCAACTGCATGCATGCATTCGTTGGAGCTCAGTACCTGAAACGGGTAAAATTTTCCGTGCGTGTCAGAAAACCAGTATTAATTAAATAAGGAAATCTCTTATGAAATTATCAATTAAATAAACAAAAGTTTTATTGAAATCATTTTGTCTATATGTAATATTTGTAATCTATTAACAAAAACTTAAAAAAATGATATAAGTCAATTTTATTGTATTTGAACAGTTTAATTTTTCTGGTTGTATTAAAAAGAAATTTTATAATTTATGTTCTTCCAATATCAAATTCTTAAAGAATTGCTTTTTTTCAATAGTACGTAATTCAAGCTGGAAAAGAAAATTTCAACTATCAAATAACTAGACACACAAATTGCTAGCTTCGCAAAAAAAATAATGTTTAAAATCAGATAATTCAAGATTACCAATATCAAGACACAAATAAAAAATTATTCTTTTGCAATACATGCTTAATAATCATAATAGTGGAAAATTTGAAAGACGTGTGTGTAAGGGAAAGACAGTTATCTGACTAGTACACAATGATTTTGTTCATTCCAATTTATAATAATACATTATACAAATCATTATAGTTAAAATGACTTGATTTTTTTTAGTTTGTCATTACTCATAACAAAATAATAATGAGTAATGACAAACTGTTGAGGAAATCTTTTAATTAATAGTAGCTTTGATATGCTTGTAATTTCATGAGACTTCAAAAGACTGAAAATATTTTTAAATAAACAATTTTATGTAATATTTTAGAGAAGATGCATAAATATTTTTTTGGTTATAAAATTTTTAATAATGAATTTATTTATAAGATGGAGTTAATGAATGCATATAAGTTTAACTTAAAATATGTAAATGAAAGATGCAATTGGAAACACAGAAAATTTACAGTAATCATAAAAATTTAGGCTATTGAAATGATATTAATGGGATTTAGTTGCTATTTATAAGGGCATTATAATAGCTCTGTTATCAACTTAGTGTTTTATAATTCTACATGAAGAAAAAATAATTTTCAATGCCGATCAATTTTTCTCTAATGCAATAGTTTAAAGAGTTAGTAAATAAACCAAAAATTTTAATGAAGACATGTCTTGAATATATCCTTTTAATATATCTAAATTGAACACTATATACCGAGTACTAAAAATTATTTTTTTTAAGAAAAAAATAAAATTTCAATGTTTTTTTGAAAAGATAAAAGTTTTAAAGTGACTTTTCCAAAATATGATACAGATGCTCAAAGATATTTCAGACTATCACAATTTGGAAAGTGTTAATTTAATAATGTAGATGTTGCTCATCACTTCATGATTTATTTTCCCTTTTCCTCATCAAAAAGAAGAATTTTAAAGTGATTATTTTTATGTTTATAGTTTTTATTATCTCTAACATTTTTTCATCTAAAAAATTTATGAATTAACAAAAATTACAAACATAAAAGTAATTGCTCTCAAAGATTTCTGCCATTGGTTCTGTTTTGATTCACCAATTCTTTGTGATTAACAATCACAATAAAGCTAATTTGATTAAATTAAGTAAGAATATGTTAATTCAAATTAAAAAACAATTTATTTATACAATTTTGTATAATTTAATAGTTTTAAACAAAAAGTAAATATCATCTGTATTAAGACTAAATTGAGAACTAAATATCTTTCAATTGAAATCAAAAAGTTATCTGTTTAATACACACAGTTTTTTATATTTTTAATCTAATTGAATAAAAAACATCAAAGAATTAAATAAACCAGTGCGAAAGAAGTTTTTATTACTATGCTTTTCTTAATTTTATATCTTTCTGGATATAGTTCTTTTTTTCTATTTAAGGGTTTTCATACTGCTATTGATAATATTCTTTGTCAATAAATTCATAAGTAAATGTTTATAAATTTATTGACGAGTTAGTTAATAAAGTAGAGATCAACAATTTTACAAGAAAATTTTACCTTTGCTGTTTTATTCCTTTTGGAAGATTTTAGAATAAAGTAAATTATTGTGTCACAAAAATACAAATTTCTTTTAACAAAAATGAGCAATTGTTTCAGCAAATAAATTGTAATAATTTCTGAATATGAAATAAATATACAGTAACTTTTTCCCATTTATAGCAAATACCCTAATTATCATGTGAATAAAAATTTCTACATTTGATTAAATTTGAACAATTATTAATCAAAATTAAACACATGTTATTACCTTTCCTATTCTGTGCTCCAAATCTAATCTAGAAAGACCAGCTGCTGCTAAAATTATTGCAGAATACATTTTATCTTCATCAAGTTTTCTTAATCTAGTGTTTATGTTTCCTCTCTATACATTAATTAAAGAAATGAATGTAAAAACAAAAATTCGACAGAAAAATTAAAGTTCAATAATTAGACTAATTATATTCTAAGGATACAACACTTTCAAATTTCAGAGTTGGATAGGATTTTTTTAATTGTGCTATCCTTCTGAGAGAGCTTGTTCCAATGACACTAAAACAAGAATTTAATTCCAAATATTAGAATTCTAACTGCAAATTTATTAAAAAATATATATCTAGTTTTGAAAGAGAAAAAAATATTACCTTCCATCAGTCAAATCTTTGAGGCTTTTATAGTCATTCTCAGGACTAAAAACTACAACATCAGAAGGATCTTCTCTTCTATATTAATATAAAATTATACACATTATCATACTATTTTATTCATGAAATACAATGAGAAAGTTTTAATGAAATAAGTTATATCAAACAATTTTATTAATCGATGAACTGAAGAAAGATTAGATAGCATCGTCCTAAAAATTTAGTTAGCAATTTTTTTTACAAAGTTATAGTAACTATTCATTTTAATATTTGTAAATAAATTTATAAAAGCATATTTTAAGAAAGTATGTTTGAAGAAATTGAGATTTACATATCTCAGGGCAATATCAAAACTAACACAAAGAAATGACTTTTAGGCGTGCATTTTTTCTCTTGATTGCATCTTATTTCAACTTATTTGTAAATAAAAAAATAATATTCAGAAAGTAAAAAGAAAAAATTTGAAACACTGTAAAATGATATATTTTTCATAAATGATTTTTGTTTCTGGCATTCTTATCTGCAATATGCAAAAAAAAAAATACTATTTATTGAACATTTTATAATTAAACTCTACTAAACTATATTACCTATAATTTAGTACACTTTGACTCTCAAAAGGATAATACAAAATGATAGAGAAGAAAATCAACAATTTTTTCATTTTCATTTGCGATTCTTTATCTGAAATTTCGGTCCACAATATTATTGCATTAACAAAGCTGTGGACTGAAATTTCTGTTCTTAAATATAAACTGAAAAGTTTCTTATCAGTTTTTATTTCTGCAAGAAGGGTGTTTTAAAATTTCAATTTACCTTTTTACGTTTTTGTATTTAATAGTCATAAAACCAAATTGTTTAACTTAATTAAACTTAGTTAATTGATTTAAAGTAATTTCAGGTTTTTATAATACATATAAAATTTTAATTGTGGATAATTGTAACAAACAAATTTCATAATTAAAAAAATTTTAAACTTTCATTGCATTATTTATTTTACATTTATTTATATAATAAAAATGAAAGTAAGTTATTGTCATTAAATAATTTTTCGCGTTCAACCAGTATAATTTTTTTTTATCTTTTGGCTGAAATAATATAGCATTATCTCAGCAATAAATTTTGAAATAAATTACTCTCAACTTTGCAAAATCTCAAGAATGAGGTAATATGAAGTTTTATTACTTACAAAGGGAAAAAGAAATGAAGAATTTTTCAATTTCTGCTTTGACTGTTGAAAGCTTAACATGAATATATTTTCCCTCATTTTTTCTTCCCTTCCTTGGATTATAAGAATGTATGTGATAGTTTCGAATAATTTATAAGTTTTAAAACCAGAATTCATTGTTAAAAAATTATATTTCAAGTACATTTTACTAACAATTACAGAAATATATGTCTCAAAGTTAAAACACATTGTTTCCACAAGAAATGATTGATTGTTGAAATAATATTCAAGAAAAAAAGTTTATATTTCATATAAACTAACATTTAATAATGAATATCAGTTAGAAGAACTGAAGAGTGAAGTATCAACTCACTGAAGGGATGAAAAAGTAAGTAGACTTTTCCAAACTCGAAGATAGAACTTCAGACTTGTGCATTGGTAGAGCAAAATGCTACCACCAAATTTCAAGGAACAGAAATTATAATAATGATCCATTTTTAAAATGCAAATATGTAACAGTAACCTACCCTAATGCAATCGTATTTTCTACCAATTTTAATCTACATTTGATAATCTCTTTTTGATCAAAAAAGAAAAACAACAAACTTTGCCATTTTCAATAATTTTTGTTTTAAAATTGACAACCATAAAACTCATCTTAATTTTAAACATATTATGAATATTGGACATTATTTTATAAATCATATCCTTGTTTTACCATCATACCTCTTTACTTTAGATAGCAAATCTTTATAATTTTCTTTTTGCAAAAAAAAAAAAAAAAAAAATTAAATTTATAATTTTCTAATACAGACTCATTATGATTTTGAAATTGCATTTTGTAAAGATGTTGAATATATCATTAAAAGAACTAAATAAATTCTGACATATAACAATCTCTGAAATTTTATTTCTGAGCACAAAAAATTTTCTCTTTAATACTGCTAATTCAATAGTTATTTAAAAAAACATCTCATTTCTAATATTTAAATATAAATAATTCAATTATTCCTAAAATTCTTAAATATATAATAATATGAATATAATAATCAATGACAGATTAATCTAGAATTACTAAGAAAAATTCTACAGAATAAGTAAAATAGGTAGTTGAATATTTTACACATACACACACAGAAACTTTTTAACCTATACTTAAATAAATATAATGAAAATTACTGTTAAGGATATAGAAATATTTACCGACATATTGCGCCTATAACCATTCCTTCTGGTAATGTTGTTGGCAGATCTTTTAATGAATGAACAACCATATGCACTTCCTGTTTTTCTAAGGCTACTTCTAACTCTTTAGTAAACAGACTTTTTTCTCCTATCTAAAGCATTTAATAATATCTAAATTATATAATAATTTTTAAATTATGCAATTATCTAAAGCAGTAATGAGTAAAAATATCCATCATAAGTGATAAAACTAACTAGTTTTTTTATTAAACGAAAACTTTTGAAAGTGCTATACTTACTTTTGAAAGAGCTACATTTAATGTTTTATCACCAATTGTATTCATTGTTACAATATCATATTCAATATTTTTATAATGCTTTCTTAGCATATCCACAACAAAATTTGTCTGAAAAAGAGCTAACTGAAATAAAAATATAAAATATATTAGTTCAATAACATAAAATCAATTAGCATTTACAGTAGATCCTCAGTTAATTATTACAATGTTAATTAATATTTTTGAAACAGATTAATATTTATCAATTAGCAAGGAAATTTAAAATAAATGTAGCTTTATGTTTGTAAAACATTGCAACTCTTTACTTAATCAAATGTGGCACCCAATAAAAGATGTTGCAGATTACTTTTCATTTAATGAATCTAAAATAAATCCATCAATTTAAAAAAGATTAAGATTAATTGAAAGTGAATAATAAAATAGATTATATGTTCAAAGATTTATATTATACTGTAAGATAATGTCAATTTATAAAAACTTTAGATATTTCATGGAACTCGTATACTTCACAATATTAATAAAAGAAAAAGATAAATAGTTATAATAAATTAGAATTAGATAAGGCATTTTAACTTGCCTTTTTGATTTTATATTCTTTACAGATATAATAGAACAATTTGCAAATATTTAATTTACATTTGCAAAGAAAAAAAATATTTCAGTTTTGAAAACAGATATTTAAGTATCTTCTATAAATATATTCAAAGGTAATAAAAGTTAAATGAATTTAAAGGAATATTGAAATGATTAAAATTTAATTTCCAAATACACTTTAAATCTACAATTGAATATTTTGTGTACACACATTTGTGACATTAGTGAACATCAGTTATCAAGTTTTAGAATAATACTGAAAAATAAGCTGCTAGAGTTATTAAAAAATTAAAGAAGATTAAGAATTGTAAATACTATGAGAACTTTTCTATAAAATGCATCCTTATGAAAGTTAAGAAAAATTATTAATGTTTATTCTGTATATAAAATGCAATTAAGTAAGTAGCAGTAAAATATTTAGACTTTCAATTATGTTCCCAAGCTCTAGATTTCTATCTATATATCTAATATACATTTAGTTATCAAAATAAAAATATCCTAATATTGAAATTTTCAAAATAGCGACTATCTTTTCTATCTACTGATAGCTTTAAATTGATTTATAAATATGATACTTAATGTTTTGTATTATTCAATAAATAGTTAATAAAAATTTGTACAATAATTTAATAGTTTTAGAATGATAACAAATCTTTAAATACTACACATTAAATAAATATAATAGAATTACTTGTTTCACATATATTACAAAACACATACTTGACTTTTTCTGGATCCCACTTTGAGATTTTTCACTTGATTACCGTTTTCTATCGAACATGTCTTGGCCTAATTTAAGAAAATTAGTTTAATGTAAAAAATTTATTTTGGAATTAATGATGCACAAATTACTCTAAGTTAGCTACAAAATTATTTAACATCATACCTTACAATCTCCATTTTCAAGCTTGATCTTCTTTAAAGCCGGTTCTTTTATTTCAGAAATTTCCATTTCATAAAATATTTTTGTTTGGATGTTTTGTTATTGATCAAAATTTTTTCAAAAGAAAATGGTTTGGGAAGGATTTTTTCTTTTTCATAAATTATGCGGCAAATATTCTTCATTTGTATTCATGTTTCATTAAATATACCGTGGGAAAATATTTAAAAATTTATTCACCGACAGTATTGATTTTTCTCATTATTACATTGATATAAATATATGTATCATTTTTATTTACATTTCCAAGCATTGGTCTTTTGAATCTATAAGATAAGTGCAATAAGCAATCTGAAGTGCGAGATATATCAAACAATGTCAAGCATGTGTGAAATCTCTTAAGGTTACTATCACATCATTTTAATTGATTGTTATTGCACAACACGTATAAGGTCAAGACATTTTTATATTACACGTGGATTATTTGTTTATTTTTTTTATTTTACGTTTGCTGGTTTGCTTCCGGTTTTCCGGCTGCGTGCCTCTGATACTCAACTTTGCCAACTGTCACATAATTTAAAACTGTGGTAGAGGGAAGTGATGTATTGCCGAACTGGTAAAATCCTCTATAAACATTTAGAACAATTTTAATGTTTCTGTAGATGAACCGATTGTTTTCTCTTGTCTAAATAAGCATTTGAAACCATCTGTAAAGGTGAAATAAGTTTAACTCAAGAAAAAAACGTCTTTTTTAGTCAAATTTAAAAAAAACTCGCATTTTTCTGTGGATCCTCGGGGTTTTATCGTCTATAATAACAAGACTTCGTATTAGACATTTCAAGTGAGTGAAATTATCTCCTAAAAATAACTCCAAAACAAAACTTTTTTGTGAAACTTGTCCGGAAACTCAAGAGTAATTAGTAGACTATTATTGTTTCTTTTAACAAACTCGGCTTACCAGAAGAGGATATGTTTTACAGGCTTCAAGTGCCATGAACGACACTTATAAATATATAAAACAAACTTATAATTATATTTGCATCACTCGAATGATCTTAAGAAACCAATATTTTATGCATAGAGGACGTTGATTTCTGTAACTCATTTTTCAAATAACATTCTAGTCTGCAGAAAAGTTTCCATGGTTGATTGCTCTTTTCTATGCGATATATTGGTGAGATACTTACTGCAATACAATTGTTTTTGTTTAGTAGCTTCGAGTCACCAAAAAAAAGCCATTATTAATGAATACAGTAAAACAATCTGATGAAATTATAATTTCTTAGAACAATAATTTATCTTTTCTTTTTGTAGGTTTAGCTTTTGTAATATCTATTAATTTTCCCAGTGATATTGATGCTAGAAGAACCTATACATGTTAAACTTTCACAAGTTATAATATTTTTCCATAGGTGTGGTGTAAATGTTTGGTGAAGAATGTGCCAGTTTGGTTGTTGGTGTCGTTACCTAATCACATTTTAAAATAACGAGGTGGCTGGCTGTGTTTAGCCGAAACGATTGAATCCACAATTCATGTATTCATTTGATCTTGCTTGCTTTACAAACAATAGATATCTTTAAAAAAAATTTTATAACATCATGGCTATGCTAAGTAATATGTTATCAAGACATGCTTTTAAAAGAACATTAATTTATTCGAAATTTAATTTTAACTTCTCTACATCAGCTGTGAGAAAGAAAGTCTTTACTATACAAGATGAAAAGGACTTTGAAGAAAAAGTCGTAAAAAGTGATCTTCCTGTTGTTATTGATTTTAAAGCAAGGTTTGATAATTTCTTATTCAAATATTTCTATTCTAAATAATTGCTAGAATATTTCATTGATATATAACTATGAAATAAATTTCGGAACATGGATACAAGGTTAATTCCCAGTGAACGGTACGCTCCTTGTACGGTACGCATATATACAATTATTAACTAATTGTATATAATATTGCATAAAATTATATTATTTCTATAAAATAATATAATTTCATATTATGTAATTGTATAATTATATTAATTGTATAAAAATAGCGTACCGTACACTGGGATACAGCCTGGATACAAAAACCTTTTTTAATGTTTTTAAAGAAATTAAATATTCTCTAAAAAATTTCAAATCAAGCCGAAAAATATTTTGTATTTAGCTTTTTATACCATAGTTTTCGTGTCGATTAGATGTCCTAAACACTTCACTAATGTTTTTTATTAAATAAAATTGCACTTTAAAATACCCATGATTTTTTTTTTTTTTTT
>JAPDSC010028675.1:75313-105161 GCA_026290005.1 Latrodectus geometricus
AATTTAAAATCAGCATTAATATCTGCTTACATACAATGCTAAGACCATTATGCCACAAAATGGTATACTCTATGTTTAAATGGTGCAAAAATACTTTAGGAATCATTATGGCTTAGAAGTATGGTAAGTAAGTAAGCTGCATTACAAATAGGTAATTTCCTATTTGTTATGCAGCTTGAGTTCTCATAGCATACTAATTCTTAAGATTCTGTAAAAAGTCACATAAAGTTACATGATTGAGAAATGTTTTTTAATGACATATATGTGCTGAAATATTTTTACTCTTCAAATCTGTAGGAATTAAGTAAATTTTTGTTAGCAGGATATGGTCCAATGTAAGCAGGATATTGCAAACGTTTAACTGCGTCCATCTGTTTTAACAGTTTGCAATTTCCTGCTTTTATAAAACTTTTCAAGTGTGGAACTTTGGCTTAAATTAATGTAATTATTGATTTATAGTATACATAATTAAATTTACTTTAGGTTATCTAAAAGAATAAATAAATTTTATTTTACAAAGTTTAAGTTTTAAAGCATAAATTTTGTTTGAACTATTATTAGTGCTCTAAAAATATCTGTTGACCAATTTAAGAACCGTGACTGAATATTATAAAGTTAAATATGGTTTTTTTAAAAAAAATCCAGCCTGTTTTCATTTTCCAAAATTTTTTCCACTTTAGAAGAAACTTATGACAAATAAATTATTTTATATATAAAAAAAGATAGAAAAATAGTAGCAGAGTAAAATTGTCTGAAATTATTTAGTATGTAAATAATTTTATATAAAAGTTTTTCTATGAAAGTTAAAATAAAATCTACAAGAATTTTCTAACTTTGTCTCTGTGTTTAGTGTCAATAAAATTAATTTTTCTAATTTTAATATTTGATTCAAAATCTATTGACATGATTCAGCAATGTAATTCAAAATCTAAATTTTATCTGTATAATTAAAAGTAACATTTTTACCATTATTATTATTTAATAAATATAATAATTTGTGCTGTGTCAACCAAATAATATATTTTAAATTTTCAAGATGAGCACTTTGAAAACTTTTGTTTGAAGATTAAAAAAAAAACTGTAAATCCAGTATCTAATGGGAAGTACCAGAATTTTGGGTATTGTTTCAATATCCTGTTAATTCAAAATGATAAATAATAACAGAAGGGAATTGAACAAAAAATTCTAATAAATTTTTTGTCTTTGATACAAAAACTAAAATTAGGTAATTCTAATTCAACACATAGAAGAGGGAAAAAATAAATGGATTATGTAAATAAAAAATGCTTTAACACCCAAGTAAGTACATTGTATAACCGAAATGCAAGTAATGTAGAATTTTGCAACTGAAGAAAAAATTTTAATCTTCCAAAAGATGATGTGGGAGACTTAAGTTTCAAATTTTATTTAATTAACAAACACCTTTATAACTTTCAAAGAATCACTGTGTATATGTAGACTGACAATATTAAAAAAAGCTGTAGAATTTACCATTTTGTCCTCACAATCGAATTGAGATTTTCGAAGCAATTATTTTTTCCAACCATTAGCAATAATTCCTCAGAGAAAATGTCAATTCCCTTCAAAATAATTTTTAAGTTTCTCCTTTTTTCTTAAGTGCACTAAAAGAAAACTGAATAGAAAAGTGTTCCATTAAAAAATTATTTCATGTTTCTAGTTTTCTTTTTCGAGCAGATCTATTTATTACTTCATTAACTGAATCAAATCATTTTAACATACTGAATTAAGATATCATACTGAATTACATTCAATATGTTATCTTAATGCATTAAAAAGAAATTATATATTTTTGTCTTCATTACTTTATTATATAGTTTAATAAATAACAAAATATTGTATTTTTTCTACTTTGTATTTTATATTTTTTCTTGCAGTTGGTGTGGACCATGTAAAATATTAGAGCCTAGACTTGAAACAATTGTTGGAAAAGTTGCTGATAAAATTCATTTAGCCAAAGTTGATATTGATGCAAATTCCGAACTTGCTATGAAATATGATGTATGTATTAATTTTGAAAAAATTATAATATTGTATTTATCAAATAAATTTTTATGAGTATATCTACTTAATTTTTTTTTATTTTATTTAAAAATGTATTTTATTTATTTTGATTTGTAAATGTGTGAAATTGTTTATTTATTTATTTATTTAATAGGTGCAAGGAGTTCCTTTTGTTTTAGGATTTAAAGATGGCAAACCACAAAAAAGCTTTCTTGGGGTACAAGATGAAGACAAAATAGAAAGCTTTGTAAATGAATTGATAGGTGCATAATATAAGCCACATTTTGTGGTACCATTTTATTTAGGTTTCAACATAAGGTGTTCTAATCAATAAAATTCAATTTTTTCTACTTAAAACAGTCCTAAAGTGTGTAAGTATACATAAACTATGTGTGCAAATTTAAATACACTTGTGAAATAAACAATTTGAGAATACATAATAGCAATTAATGACATATTTTAATAAAAAGTTATTTTTTCACTAAAAGTTCACCAGTATCTTCTATATTTAATTTTAGAATTCATTCATAATACAATCTATTTTTTCTCATAAGTATTAATATTAATTCAAATATTGTATGTTAAAATTTACCATTAATGTGATTTAATTGTAGAATAGAAATGAAAGAATATTATTTTTACAAATTTGTAATTCAAATATAAGCAAACAGAAAATATACAAGATTCTAATTCATTAAAATCTCACTTACTAAATAAACAATGAATCAATAAATATCTCTTTAAAATTTAAATAAACTATTTAATACTTGAAACAGTAATTTTGTTATCACTTAAAACAAATATTTGGTACTTGATAAAGCTGACATTTATCACTTTCTTAATTCTAAATAAAAAAAAAATTTACCCACATATCTTTGTGTTCGGTTATTTCGTTTCATTTCTCATTCTTTTTCACTTGTAGTGTTATGTCTGATAAAGTAGTAATTAATCCATTTTATTTCAATATCAATGCTAGACGAAATCTAAATTACATACCCTTTCATTTTGAACATTAATTTTACAAACATTACATTGTACTACTTTTATTTTTATTTTTTAGTGGAAAATGGTTGCGTGAAATGTGTATAACATGTATTAGAAAATCAGTCTCTAGACTAATTTAAAATAAAAATTTCTTTTCGAAATTTTGATTATAGTGTTTCTTGTTTTAAACTCCCTATAAAGTTGCTTTTGCTGCGATATAATTAATTTAAGCTATGTCTAACATACCGCTCCGAAACTCTTCTGAATGATACTTGTATAGTCATTAAGAAAAGTATCATTTATTCAAATTCATCATAAGAATCGGCATAATTTGTAAATTTTTCAGAATCATCAACTGTGCTCTTATTTCCATTGATATAAAAATTCTTTTAATTAGAAAATCATCTAAATTTGAAAAATAATCTGCTGAAATATTGACAAATTTGCATTTTGCATCCTCAAAAAAAAAGAATCAACATACTAATCTTTCATTAAAATTTTGCCCATTATTTACTTTCGAATTTTACGACTGGCACAAACGGGTATTTCCTCTACAACTACCTGAAAGGAAATGAAGCGCTTCGAAGGGGGAAGAAATCCCTGGTATCAAAACTGTCCCAGAGCGGTGTTCTGGGAAACTAAGACTTTTACAAGGATATACTTTCCCGTGTCTCATCTTTTGCTCAAGGCAGTTGAATCTACTCTTTCTTTACTCAGTTGAAGAACATCAGTGTTTCAAAAATTGGGAAGGCAGCTCTTCTGCAATAGAATCTCAAGTAATAGTTGAAGAATTTTTGAAAAATATGTCAATGTATCAATGTAAATATTTTCGAATGATTGGAGATAGTAATGTTTATAAAAAAAATATTTTAGATGCACGTCCGTACGATGATATTTTAGTTGAGAGAATTGCATGTAAAAACCATCTCTTAAAAATATGTGTAATAAACTTAAAGACTTTTCAAGAAATAGTAAATACTGGCATATTTTCTTGTGCAAAGAAATTGGCAGCAATATTTTACGTCTGAGAAATTCGGTAACAATGGTTGTTCGTTACAGAAAATTAGAAAGAAAATAAATCTCATTCAGTGGGAATTTACTCTCTGATATATTAAATGCTTCTGCCCATGTATTAGGAGAACATAATAAATGCGCAGATTATTTTTGCAATCGTCAAACTATTTCGAGTACTTTAATTTTAAAGCTAAAAAACAGCGTGGTAAATTTTAAATTAATGGAAGCGAATGTTTTTAGCAGAAAACGTAAAAAATTTATTGTTTGATGTTACCAATAATGAATTAAAAGAATTTAACTAAATGATTGCCAAATTTATAGGGGGAAAGAGGATTGATTACTGTTTCTTCGTCGCTCATACCAAGAAAGATGTGCTGCAGTTTCCCATATTACCAAAACTCCACACTCGAAGCTGTATGTATCTTGTCAAGATTTTGGCACGTGTTGAGCACAAAAGATCGTTGAATAGACAATTAACATCAGATCGCAAAAAAATAACCCAATTATATAAATTTCGTATTAGAAATAAAAAAATAAAAATTAGGATTTTGTTTCCAAATGAAATTGCAAAAAGTTATGAAGATTAGCCCGATATGTCGAAAGAGTTCTTTATTGAAAAGAAAATTATTTCTTAATGATCTGCAGCACAATGAAATGCAGTGGTGAGAGTTGGAATTATCAACGAGAGGTCAACGTGATTGTCCTCAATGGTTGTATTAAAGGCGAAAGCGAATTACTGCTTCCAATTTTGGAAGTATTTGTCGCAAATTGCCTCATACAACCTGTGTAAATATAGTAAAATCTCTGCTGTATTCTCATTTTAACCATGAGATATGGCAGAAATCATGAAGATGATTCTATTTTGTGCCTTAAAAAAAAAAATTTAGGCTTGGTCATACAAAAATGTGGATTATTTGTGGATACTCAGTTTCCATATTTAGGGGCAACATCTGATGGTTTAATTGATAACGATGGAATTGTGGAAATAAAATATCCTTTTTCCTCCAAAGATCTTATCCCAGAGGAAGCCATTTGAAATAGAAAATTCAATTTTTTGAATTTAATTAAGGAAAAACAAATTGGTAACAAAAACAAAAGACACAAATATTTTTATCAAGTACAAGGGCAGTTGCATATAACCAAAAAAATGTATTGCCTGTTTGTTTTATGGACACCAAAAGGGCATAAAATAGAAAAGATTTATAAGGATGATTTATTCTGGAAAGAAGAAATGGAAAATAAACGTAAAACATTTTGTTTTGATTGTTTGCTTCCAGAATTAATTGATATTCGATATACGCGATCAATGAAAATCTGAGATCCCGCATCGATTATAGAAGCAAAAAATAATAAATATAAAATAAAGTTGGAATAATTTTAAAAAGAAAAATCAGATTTTTTTTTAAAACAAAAATATGTAAACAAATACCAAAAATGTTTCTCTTTTATTTGTATATGTACATATTATAAATAAAAATTTACTGTTTTTAAAATATATACATACCTGATTGAAAATTCTGCAGCTATTATAATATAATTATATATGCTATATATATATCTCATTATATGTATTTCAAATTATTTTTCAAAATAAATAGAACAAAAATTTTTATGTCAATGTTTAATTCAAGTGTTAATTACATACTGACTGACATATATTCTTCATAAAGTTTTTAATTGCTTTAAAGATAACATCTTTTAATTACTGTTTGTTACACAGCATGTTGATAATATCACAATTAATTCATTTTTATTTTATATTTAGCAAATTGTGTAAATTTGTGGAAGGTCTGTGAGGTTGATACTATAGAGGAGTTTATAATTGTGTTTTTGAATTAACCTTTCACATGCAATTTCTATCACATTAATGTAATAAGAATACACATACGCATTTGTATTCTCATCATATTTGTTAAACTAATGCAGTCGATTTTATACTAAATGCACATCTTTGAAGAAATTTTTTTACATCTTGCATCTTTAGAGCATAAATTAATTTTTATTTCAATGTCTTATATTGAATAAAAGTTACATTTAAAAAATATTTTGCATTTTTTTATATAGTTATGTACTAACAAAAGAAGACATAGTTACAATTTATATTTATATAAATATGTATGTAATTAAATGTTTTATGTTTTTTCGAAATTTAAATCAATAAATGATTTATTTTTTAATAATTTTGTTATAAATTTTGATTTAAAACTTATACACTTAGAATTTTCGAAAATTATTATTTCTAATTAGCTATCTTTGTTAGTAAACTTATAATATTTTTAATGGAAAACTAATATTTGTACCAACAAATAACAAAAATTCCAAATATATGGTATGTAACATTTTCATTTTCTGGCTGTCTAAAATATATATTTTATGGCAAAACTATAAATTATGACGAAATAATTTCAAAAATAAATTGCTTGGATGTGAAACTACTTTTTATAAAATGTATGTAACTCCAATATTGAATTAAGAATAATAGTACGTACAATTTTCGAAAATTAGAAGAATGAATGTAAAGTTGATGCCGAACCACTAAGATATATTATAAAATTTTGCAGAGCAACTGACCTCTTCTTTTTCGATTGTAACTTTTCTTTAAAAATAATACGTACTACTTTTTCCCAAATTTGTAAAGTATTATTTTTCCACTCTTTAGGGAATGTAAATTCGTTTTGTTTAATACGTCCGCAGTTGGAAATGCAAAGGAAGAAAATTCTCATTTCAATATTTGATAACTTCGGGGCAAAAGATTGCTTTCAAAAAAAATTTTTTTCTAATGGCAGATCAGAAGACAACTGTTGTCAGAATAACAAATATTCAAACTAGAACAAAGGTCTTATGAACGCATATAACAAAATTGAAGCACAGTAACTCTGTAAATCATTCATCTTGTGCCGAGCTCTCTAATATCTCTCCCACAAATGTCCTAAATTCAGTGCAGGGCAATGACTCAAAGAACCACGTTCACTTTCTTTATGTTGCACAGTTGGTCAAAAAGACTTGACTTGATAGTACTTTTATACGATATAGATGCTTAAAGAGAAAATCGTAGCCAGTAGCGAAACGAAAAATGGCATCAGATTTCTTGGCCATATGGAATATTAGTGGTTTAAGAGAACCATTTCTTGTTTATGTTTGCCTCTTTTATATTTTTCCAAAAATCCTTTTTGAAAGATTTTGTAATTAACTGTTTAGCAGTATTAAAAGGAACTTGTTTATCTGCTATTTGTAAAATTTTGGTTGTTTTATTTGCTTGTAATCTACAATCTTCAAATCATGCAACCTCTTTATGTTTCTCATTGGGAACCATATGAATCTTTAAAATATCACCTGACACAGAAGCTTCAGAGGAAGCAATAGTCAGGAGGGTAGTTTTAGAATCTGACTATATAACAGCCTTTGATAAGTTTTCAAACCTACACTGAATCTACGATTTGAATAGCTGAGAACGATTTGAATAACAGATCTCCGCATCAAGTGCTATTTTTGCTTCCAAAAGGGGTACAGAATATGAAGAGCCTATGAAAGACGCCAGCATTGATATAGTCAGTCAACATGGAGTCATCTGTAAACACGTGCAACCACTCGTCTTCTGGATATAATTCATGTGTATGTCTCCAAAGCTACAGCTTTTAGAACTAGTTCGTCTGTTTCTTTATTAGATACCTCAGCTTATTCTGACAATGTATTTTCTTCCTTCAGGTAGACTTAGTGACTTAAAAAGATTTTCCATCTCTGAATTCAATCCTAATCGTTCTTTCATTTCGTAAACTTTCTGAAAAAAGCCGAAGTTAATTCCACAGAAGAAAATAATCTTTTCCCTTAATATTAGTGACCTCTCTTCTATAACTGATTTTATGCTCATGTGTTAGGTATATGTCAGAAACGCATCAATCAGAGTTGTTTTAACAGCTCACATGAAAAGTCGAAGAGCTTTGTTATGGAATTTTGCCAAGTATCAATTACTAGTTTTCTTGTTGCCCCCAAAGATTCGGAGCAGTAACAAAGCCTCCTAGAAAGAGGTAGAACAAGCCACAATTCTCATTTCGTGACGTCACGAGTGGGGTGCAGTTCGAAAACACTGGATATAGAAACGGCGAAAACATAAGTGGTTATAAACATAAGAGATATAATTGTTGTGTGAATGCCTATTATAATTACTTTTTAAAAAAATACATTCAAAGATGTTTTTAAAAAATTATATACGAATTAGATTAAGATACTTGTTTGTCGGAATTAATGATACAAACTTCTTGATTAATTTGTTTAACTAATATTTTAAGGGAAAAATGTCATACCTATATTATAAAAACAAAAATCTAAGAAATTGAAATTAGATATCCTGAAGCTAAATGTGTTTGAAAATTGTAAATTTCCTGCATTAAAATTATTCATGTTGGATGTGAATACTCTAAAAAATCGCTGAGTTTATATTTTTAATTTTAAAATACCTTATCTTCTGGTAAAAAAGTATAGCATTTCCAATTGCTTCTTTTTATATTTAAAATGACAAAATATTGCATATATATTTTACAAGAATGAAAAAATTAAAATATTTTAAACAGAAAGCCTTGAAAATATTGTTTATATTTTGTTGATTTTATTATGATGATAGATGAATTAATAAATCTATAAATTATAATCCATTTTCATTTACAAATTTAAAATACATAACTAATTTGTAGCTTGTACTAAAATGTAAAAAATTAATACTTATATTATCCATCCATGAAATTTTATGTATCAT
Source organism: Latrodectus geometricus (assembly GCA_026290005.1). Taxonomy (NCBI): domain Eukaryota; kingdom Metazoa; phylum Arthropoda; class Arachnida; order Araneae; family Theridiidae; genus Latrodectus; species Latrodectus geometricus. The sequence goes on from JAPDSC010028675.1 coordinate 84,084, forward strand.
ATATTTTAGAATCATGTTAAATAAGTACAACTTAATAGTCTTATGAAAATATGCTTTAGAATACATATAATCCAATGGAAAAATAGTAAGGTAAATAATTAAGAAATTATAAATAAATACAAATTTACATAAATTTAGGAATTGTAATTTTTAAATGTTACATATTTAATTTAAGAAATATTTTCATTTTTATTAGAAAACAATTAATGTATTTAAATGTGTGTATTTGATATCAAATAAAAATAAGTAAACAAAATAATCCAAAGACAGAAAAAATATCTTTATTCTAAGAAAAATATAAAATCAAAACAGCAAAGATAACATTTTTATAATCAAGCATATATGACATACTTCTTAAAAACTAAACAAATTGAGAAATTGAACAAATATAACTTGCATTTAAATATAAAATTTCAAACAATCATTGTTTTAGGATAAAATGCACACTTCCTTATATTCTTGATTATGATATTAGAACACACAACTCAATAATAGTTTAAAATAAAAAGTCACAGAAAAACATTTAAATTAAATTTGTCTCTAAACATATGTAAAGTATTAAGATATTAGTTTATCAAAATTTGTAGTTTTTAACTAATTAGATTTATATAGTATGAAATTAATATATATTACACAATTGCTTTTATTTACAAAATTTTTATGAAATTACAAAGATTGGTTTTAGTAGAATAAAAAAAAATGTTACATTTCACTTTTTAATTGTATTTAATTTTCTATTAGATACTTTCTTAAGTTGTAATTTATCATTTCTAACTTTTGTGTAGTTATTTAGTAATATATTGCTCATAACTTTTATTCATGATATTATTAAATTTCTTACCGGTTTACCGCATGCACAAATACCTCCAAAATCTACATTATCATCCTGCAGTATTTTTTTTCTATTAGTAAACAGTAAGTACCGTTGATTAGACACTTTTAAAAATTCATTTTCATAAGTATTATTAATGCATGTTTGAAAAATTTTGAACGTAGTTATATAGATTACAAGTGTAAGATTGCTAGGCCACAAAAGTCCACCACGATCAAGTGTTGACATATATCCAGAAATCACCTAAGAAAGTTATACTGTGAGAGCTGGAACTTATTAAAGGCTCACAATAAAAATCTCTTTTATGTTTTCCTTTCTGAGGAGTTTTAACATTAACTACTTTCCACCATTTCGAAAATATGTCAATAAAATGTATGGTTCCAAATACATCTTTACCAATTTTGTCCTTTAATACTTCAAGAGCTGCTATTATTTTTTCATCAAAAAGTTTCAATGCCTGGACAACATTCTGCCTTTTTAAATGATTTGGATATAAAGTTTTTCTTGATAAATTTGGAGCAATTTTAACAACATTATCACAATCTTCATTGTATAGAGTCTTTAAATGTAAAATGCTAGCATATGCAGGTGTTGCAGAACAGTTGTTTGACAGAGATGGCATAGATGGTATAAAGAATGTCTGATTACTTTCTTTTTGATTCAACCAGTTATTACGAACACTTTTAATAATATGGACAGTATCGAAAAGGAAAAAAAATTCTTCACTGGGATCTACAGGATTCTTAATGCTTGGTTTTAATGTTCCACCACATACTTTTTCAAAGGTCTTTCTATTAACCCGATTATTATCTGCAATAACAGACAACACACGATAACCAGTTAGTTTTAAAATTTTTCTAAGAGGCTTTGGCAGTAAGTGATAAGTGCTAAAATATAAAATTTAAAAGTCAAATCCAGGGTTCTTCTACAGCATTCTCTCTTAGACCAGCAATTATTTTCATTAAGTAAGTAACAATTTCTAATATAGCTATAATACGCTCTTTCCAAGTCAATTTACCGTCAAAAATAACACCCAAATGAAAAGAGAGGTTGCTTTGAAGAATAGGAAGATTTTGGTTAAGTATATTCAGATCTTGATCAGTTAGTGTGTGAAGGAAAAAGTTTTATGAACAGTTTTCTCTAAATTTACGTCTATATTTTTAACATGACACCAGTCACCTGATTCAAAGTAGTTTCATATTGTTGTTTATCTTGCTTTTTGGTATATCCATTCCAAATTACCTGATCGTTTGCGTATAGTAGACATTTGACGCTAATCTTCAAGAGGTCAGATCATCTTCAACAGACAGCCACTAATCTTCAAACATTGTACACCTCATTTGATTTGATTTTCGATAATCTATGAAGCTTCATTTCGTAATGCAAAAGATCATTGTAGGTCTAAAATTACTTTGCAATGTGTACTTAATTGTTTATTAAGTACATTATATTGCAAAATGATTGTACTTAAATTATTTTGCAGTGTAATATACTTTTATGTATTAAAATATATAATTTCATGCTTTTCACGTTAAAACTAAAACATTCGTCAGTCATACTTTTCTTTCTTCTTTTTTTAAAGTAATTTTTATTTTTTTTCTGAAATTTTGTTATATAATATAGACTGTAACTTTAGTTAAATGTAACTTCAGTTTTTACCTTTAAACAAACTTCAGAGATTTTTCTTAATTATTTTTATTTAGTTTACTATATTATACTTTACTGGAAAGTGATCTTATGTAAGTTATTATTTTCAAAGAAAAATCAATTATCAAAGAATCGGATCCCCGAAATCTAGTTACATATTTTCCTCTTGTAAAATTTAAACTCAGTAAGGATGATGAGTGATATATAAAATATTGAACCAGTTATTCATGGATTTAATTTAACGCAGCGAAAAGTTTATGTCCATCTAGTTATAAATAACAGTATAAATTGAGAATAAAATAAATTAAATTATTTATATATATATATATATATAATAAAGTTTCACTGGTGTGTAAAACTTAAATAACGTTTTTTAGCTTTGATTCCACTAGAAACCATCTAAAAAACATAAAATTCAGAAATAGGAGACAGCATCGGATTCTCCAACTCATACTCAGCAACGGATTGCCCATCAGATCTAGAGGTAAGAGACCTCAATCTGTTTCTGTTGTTTGGGTGTTACACGAAGGGGTTAATCGAGACAACATAAGGTGTCTTAAAAGCATCCCGTACACGTTCAATAAGATTTAAATCAGAGGAATATATTGACCAATCAATTTGAGTCATGCCTACTTTTTCTCGCATCTTCTGAACAGCAAGTCTGGTATGGCCGTGAAATTTCATTCATAAAATTAATATCTGCTCCAATGGCACTTCGGAACAAATGAATACAGGAACGGATCACTTTATTATCTGATAGCCATCTTAGGTTACAGAACCATTGTCAGAAAATGTGAAGCTTAGTCTCCCATTTAGCATAGAAGTCAACTCCAAAACCATTTTAGCTCTCATATGAAACCAACCACTCTCCAAATCAACTGGTGTTGAGGATCACTTGTCGAGCTGAAACAACACCATTGATGAGATGTCCAGTTTTTTTGTGTTCTTTGCACCTCTCTAAACGACGGTGCTAATGGCCAACTTTCAAAGGGATGTAGAGCTTAGGACGGCAGACTAATATGCCACATCTATAAAGGCGTCTGGACACAGTAAACTGCAAAACTTATCGTCCTGTGGTTGTACTCATTTGCTGGGCAATAGCGCTGGTGATTAGTTCAGGCTCTCCACCTTCAAGATAATAATATCTGTCATCTACTACTGTTGTTTTCTTACGGCGGCCACCATCAACTTTTTTTTAAAACAGCTATTCATGTAACTGAGATTTGGAACCCTTTTCCAGCGTGTAAAACTTTACTTTTGTTTAATCAGAGCTTTTTGGCTATACTGGCAATACTACGCCCTTCCTGCAGCTTTCTACATATTCTTCCACGTGTTAAATTGTGTCAATTTTTTTTTTAAACATATTTCACTAAAGTACTTGCATTTGCAGCAAATGTCTGGTTGTGTTCCATTCTTTCTTTTATTATAGGCTTAAGCTCCGATAACATTTTGTGTATCCTCTCGTCTCCTGTGACATTTTGTTCTTGACATTTGCATCGACATGTCTTTTCTACTGAATTGCATGTTCATATACATTAAAAAAAAAAAAGTTTTTTGTAATTTTAAGGTTTAAAATAAACATTGTGCTGAAGTTTTGCACACCAGTGCTGATATCAACAAATTAAGACTTAAACAGAGTTAGAAATTCCCCGATATATCTGTAAGTCCCTTAGTTTCAAAACAAGCACTCTTAACTTTAGTCAGTTCTGTATTTAAGGGATAAAATTGATGCTATACTTCCTACAATTTTATATTCTAATGTTGATGCTCCCAACATGTAATATAATTAATCTAAGAGGTAGGCCAAAATAATAGTGTTAATGGAAGAGGTCAAAATAGTGCGTGATTTACATTAAAATATTAAAAAAAAACTTTGCAGTTATTTACATTTCAAGAACAAAAAGGATAAATTATTTCTACATTATGGATTGAAAAGTGTTAATTTATCATAGTAGTAGCTAAAATCTAACTTTTAATGAGTGAAAGGAAATAATGGGAGATATTTCTAAGAAAGAAGTAATCAACAAATAAAGAAAGGTATCAACAAAGATTACAAATCACTGCTGCAACTCAACATATTTTATTCATGCAAGTTTTATGCCAAGAAAAAGGATCTTCAATACTTGATCTGCCTGCTCTAAAGGTGTCATTTCATTTGGAGGATATTGTCACCCCTACTTATTTAAAGTAATACACCCGCTATTAGTGAACATGATGAATCTTCGGTTTAGTCTATTTTTATATGGATGTAACCAAGGCTTTCTAGAAACAATGTTATCTAGGTGGTATTGATGTAACGGACTAACAACAATATATTGATACGGATTTCTCAAAATCCAGTATTGCGTAAACTTAGTGTTTCGAATAAAGATTTTTTTTATGGCGCTGATCTTTAGACTGCTCACGAAGTTTATCACACCGAACTCATTATTTTATCTACTTTTTCATCAGATAAAAGCTGGCGAAACTCCTGTTGGAAAAATTCACCTGATAAATTATAAAGATCAGTTTTTTTTTAAAATTTTAATTTTAATTTTTTTATTTTATTATTTTTTTTATCAATATTCTAAATATTAAGCACAAGTAATGAAACCTCAGGGGGGTAAATGGAAAAACATATGGTTAAACTTAGTCATAAATGTTGTTATGGATTTGGATCATACCATTTGTATACTGTATACATTACACCCATTATACTTAATCATTAAAAGAAATAATTTCTGATCCATATCAAAAGTTTAGAAAAATTTCTCATTTGCTCTTTGTTCTACCGTTTCCAAAACAATTCACATTCAAGTGGAGCGTAGATTTTAGTTTTGCCAGATACTATAAACTTTTGTACTGAAAAGCCTCAATATTTTTTTTTTATCATCAATCAATATTATCAGTTCCTTATTGCAGGCAGGCCAAACCATGGAGGAAACACAGATTTGAGATTGATTGGAGATTTATGCTACTGCAAAAAATCTCCAATCAATCAAAATCATCAATATATCAATTCGATTTTGTTTATTTATGTTTTATCAACGTGAGAGAGTAGAGCTGGAGTATTTCAAATTTGAATCTCAATGTAACTTATCTTCTTACACGTTAAAATACGTTATATAATTGCAGAATAATTATAAAAACCATCTTTTCAAACTCAAATCAGACCTGCCATTTAAAATATAAGTTTTTTTCTCATATAATTCGTTTTGATAAATATTTTTAGCCATGTCTTCAAAAACTCCAATTTCATTAGCTAATTTTATTGTATTTAATTCATCATATAGTCATTCTGAAGACGATGTAAGTGTTTAGTTGGATAATATACGTTATGATTATATTCTAATTTAAAATTTTATGTAGTAATTTTATCGTTTGATAAAATTCAGCAGGAGATCTTATTATCCATTGAAGTTAGAAAATTAAAAATTTGACTCGAAAATTTCTCTCTCTTAAAGTATACAACTATACTATAACACTTTGAACAATTTTTTTTTAAATATGTAATTGAGTATATATATGCTTGTATAAATAGTATGAAAAAATTTTAAACGAGATCAATCGATAACACTCCAATTATTAAAATGAATGATAATCGTATTTCAACGTATGAAGGAACATTTTCAATTTTAAAGTTTTTTTGTTTGTTAGAGATATTGTATAATTTTTTATATGATATAAAGTGTTTGTTTCTTTTAAAGAATCTACTTGAAAATTATATTTTTTATCTTATATGGATAAGTTGGGAATATTTTATAGTTGTGTTACTTAGACACTACAGTCGTATTTATTATTCATTTTTATTTGAGCAATTCACTAAAAATAACGTATGTAGTAGTATTAGGCTAAAGCCAGTAATCTTGAAATGGTGTTGATGAGAAAATAAAGTTTGTTCTTTTTATATTTATTTATTCTTAATTTAAAAAAACATTCAGCAAAAATGCCTTTTATTACAGATTTAAATATTGATGCAACATATAAAGATATATAATTTGTTTGAATCTGTTCATGAATAAAAGTATTTAAAAACTGTGTTATGTATAAGAAAAATGTAATTTCATAACTATTCAGCGTACCTGATGAACTCACTTGTGACACAAAAATACAAAGAAATTAAAGTATTTGCGTTTTCGCAAAAAAATAAATTATCGCCATGGAATCCTGCTTAAATAAGTTAACAACAAAGTTCTTATAAATTAGTTAATAACAGGGAAAGATTCTTACTCCCATATATTAGTGTAAAGTAATTAATAATAGTAAAATTGGCTGCAATGACACAAGTACAAAATTAAAGTTATTTACAATTATGAAAAGTAAAGAAACAAAAATAACTTTGTTCAAAAAAAATTTATTTTTGAAATTTTATGACTCATTGCTTTTAAAATAAAATACACATACTAATTTATTATATCTATTAAAATGAAATAAATAAAAGGATATTTCTTAAAATCCTATCAAAAATCTTTCCTACTATTATAAACAATATTCAGAAAATAATTTCCTAATCACTTCATTGTCTAGGAAATATTTTGAACACTGCATTTTTCTTTGCTTTTTGCTATATTATTCTTTATCCCATTCTAATTTTTCATTGTATACATATTACATTTATTGGCTGTATCCCAGTGTACGGTACGCTATTTTATACAATTAATTTAATTATACAATATACAATTAATATAATTATATAATATAAAATTATATTATTTTATACAAATGATATAATTTTATACAATATTATATACAATTAATTATAATTGTATATATGCATACCGTTGTATATGAGTGTACCGTTCACTGGGAATTAACCACATTTATTTCAACTGTTTTAATTTACAACATGTATATAATAATATGCTGTTTAACTTTATTCAGTTAAAGCCTTTTAACTTATTTTTATAAAATTAGCAATATATTTTAATAACAAAGTTTTAATTTTACCTTATATTCTTGCTGAGTTTCTTTTTAAATTATTGTGTATTTATGTGTGAATATGCTTGAGAACCAGTTTCTTCAATGAGATAATTTGAATTCATAACTAAAGTTGTAAAGCTTATTTTTTGAAGGATTTTATATACTATGATAAATGCAGATATGATTTTCCCAGTATGTTTTTAAATCTTTGTTCAGTTCAAGTCCCCACAAATTTTTGGATTTAGTTATAATTGGAAAATTTAGCTGACAATGAAAACTTGTTCCTATGTCATAGTTATTTTTACCATGCTTTAAATACCTCTGAAATATTTAGCTGCTAATTTTTTTTAATTGCATGTGTAAGTTTGGTTTTAATTATTCATTATTTCATTTTGTTCTTGTAATTATACGTAACTATAGTAAGAAGTACATCAAATATAGCAATTTTTAATCTGTTAATGTAATTAAGTTTTCAAAGATAATAAATCCTAAATTATTTATGCTTGGATTAAATATTCATATAATACAAATATCAATTGAGACTCTCTTTATTTGACTATATGTCTGCTTAAACATGTAAATTTTGTAGTTTAATTTTATTCTTTCCTCTACTTAACATTTTCATTCATTTTTCTATAGTTTTTTTTTTTTTTTTACTGTATATATTTTGTACTTTTATTTCATCCTTAATTTTCTGTATTTGCTATTGAAAAATAACAATGAAATATCTTTCTTTTTCTTTCATATTATTATATTTTTTAATACATTTAATATTTTTTTCTTTTTTTATTTATAATACATAATGTTTTTTTTCGTTTAAATCAGATTCTTGAAATTTACTATTTTTAATTATACTTTTTTCTAACTCTTCAGTTAATATTACTGAATTGTGTTTTTTTGCATTTATAAGCTAGTTTGTACTTGTATAAGTTATATTTCTTAATTTTTTTTCTGTTAATTCTACAGGATTGGTCCCAAAATTTCCTGTAATAATTTTTTAAAATTATTTATTCAATATCAGTTTACAATCTTTACTATAGCTGTGTTTGCAGTATTTTCATAACATTTTAAAGTATTCTCTATTGTTTCAATGCACTTTTTCAAAACTTCACCCAATTACTGAAAATGTTCTGGAAATAATCAATGAAAAATCTCCTTTTATGATGTCTGTATGACTATTTTTATTGTCTCCATGATCCCAGCCATTTTTCAAAGTTCTTTTCAGATTTCTTTTGTTTCTGTGGAACGTAAAGAAATCCTTTAATGTCAGATCAGGGCTGTATGCTACTCTAAAATCTGGTTCAGTTCTTAGTTGATAAGTGTACACTGCTGTTTGGAAAGTGACCCAACCTCAACTATTTTTTGCTGGCAACTAATACTAGTCTTGTTTTTAAGTTTAGATTTCCTACCAACTTTTCCAGCCAAAGTTCTACCCTGTCAACCAGCATTGCCAACTACAAAACATCATTCTGGAAATTTATTGGATGACCTCTGTATAATATACAAAAGTTTTATCAAATGAAATTTTAGCACAAAATATATAAAATATAATTTCAAAATGAAGTTTTTATTCAAAGTTTTAAACACAAATTTACACACACAGCATATACAAGTAAAATATGTCTTTTTTTTTTTTAAACTAAAATAACATTTTATAAATTATTCATGCATTCTATTTATATAAAATACAAATAATTAACCACTATGGTTATTAATAATACTAATTACAAAAAATTTGTTAATGCTTTTTAGAAAAATAAAATATGTTTTTTGGAATAAACTATATTTTAAAATTAAGCAAAAATCATTCTTAAAGAAGAATCTAATACTTCTTTAAATACAATCTTTATACTTTTTTTAAAATAAAATCAATTCTTTTCTTCAAATGTTGTTATTTTAAGAGAGAGTTCTAGTTTTATTAAGAATACTCATAAATTTTTATGCATTTTCATATATCATTGTTTAATTAAAATAATAGATTACTGTTTTCATCTAAGCAAATTTTACATGAGTGCAAAAGTTAACTCTTTAAAATGAAAAATGTATAGAAAATTAATGCAACATTTGTTCTTGAGTATCATCATATTTACACTTATATTTCAATAATCTATTTGTTATCACAAATATTTTATTTTTTAACTACACATGTTGCTTCATGAAATATTTTTCTAATAATTTTATTATTTAGATTTAAAATGAGCAAAATCATATAATTTTATCAATCATATCATATAATGATAGCCTTTCTAATTCTTTAAGTATTTTATTTTCATATAATTGAAATGTAAGGACTTTAATGATTCTTGGAATGAAATGCAAATCTCTCCTTATTCACAATTTTTTTACATTTAAATAATCCACTCATTTTATATAAAAATTTAATAATAATACTCTAATATTTACAAAAATAAAGTGAAAATATCTATAAAGTAAAACTTGTATGGAAATAAGAAATAAACCTATCAATCTATTCTAACAACATCAATAACAAATGTATCATTATAAGACAATAAAAGATGAAAAATAAGTGAATACTGTTTTGGAGTAATAAAAGATTTTTGTGTATGTGTATTATGAAATAACGTATCAGTAATAACAATGGTTATAAATTTAGATTTGAAATTTGATTAATACACACAGTATAAGATAAATTAAACACTTTAGTCACATTTGTTAAGTTATTTTGATTAATTATTTCTTGTTTTTACTTATATCATTCTTTCTAATCACATTGCTGAAGTCAGTATAATTTATTTCTTTTTTTCCTGGTATGTTTTGTTACTTTTAGTTTTCTAAGAAATATATATCATTGCATAAGAGTATTTTTCTTATTTTTAGAAGCATCATTTTTAATGCCTTCATGAGAAATAGCCACATAAATATAGGTTTTTTGGGGTCATAATTAGTCACATAAATATAGAATAATTTGGAATATTTTATCCATTGGTTTTTCCTTTGAATGGATTCTTTCGTACAATATTTGATTTAACCCAAAGAGAGTTTAAAGCAAAGTACCTTGTGCTTTTAACTCTCTTTGGTGTTAGCTATATAATCTTTGAAAATAATTTCTATGACATTAACCAATCAATAATGTGAATAATAATTTCTTTTACATTTTCTCTAGAAGCTCATAATGTTTTTATATTCTGGTTTACTTATAATAACTAATCAATTTATTTTGATTGGCAAATTTTAATGACTTTATGTAAATGCAAGGTGCAATGGTATTAAAATTATGACTTCTTTTGTACTCAATGGCAATATTATAGTTTCATTAGTTCTCATAATTTGTAAATTGTATTAAGTTAGAATGAACCGATCTTTGTGTTTATAAAAAATCATACTTTGTATTTATTAGTTAATTTCTTACTTGATCATTAAATTTACAAAATTATCATGCTGCTTGATATTTCTTTCCTGGAGTGGTAGATGATATTAATTAGATGAAACTCCACTACTTTGATAAGTCATTTCAATGAAATCTTAGAGAACTCTATAAGTATCTGTAAAGCTTTTTGTGTTCTATTTTGATAAACATAGTTTTTTATTTTATTTTATTTATTTTTTAAAGAAAAAGCTGTATATTTTCTAGTGTTATAACAAGTTAACTTTTTTCTTTATGCTTAATTCTTTCATAAGTTTACCAACTATCTAAAATAATGGCAAATTTAGTTTAGAAATAGGAATATTACATTGATGAATAGGAAGATTGTATTAGCTTATCATATTAACCTCATTTTTTTTAATCATTTAATTTTTAAAAATTTTTCACACCCCTTAATTTTTTTATGCCTGTGAAATTTTTTATATTTATTGTATTATTTTAAATTACCTAAAATTTATATTAGTTTATGTCAAACCTTTCTCATTTTTAAAAATAAAGAAGTTTACAAAATTGCATTAAAACATGCAAAATAATTTTGAATTTTTTTAAAAATAGTTTCTTTTGAATATAAATTTAAAAAGTTGTTTATGAAAAGTTATGCATAAGCTTTGATGATGTTTATCTTTTTAATTGTCTTTGTATTTATTAGGAACAAAATAAAATTTTATACTTCTATCCTTCTGAAGTTGAATTAAACAGTCAAATTAAATGTGTTGGATTATGTGAAGCTGTAATTAAATTTACCCAGTAAGTTATAATATTTTCTTAAACTTTCAAACTTAAAAGATTATTTTCTGTAATGTCTATTTTGACTCATTGCAATAAACAATACACAATCTTCAAATTTAATGGTAGTACTGACTTGATAGATTGACTAGATTTCAAAACCAGGTAGATAAATTTAAAAGCATTTAACTGTGTAATCTTTATGCAGTTTCTTATTATACTTTTTTTAATAAGATTAATTAAAAGTTCATTTAAAAAATAATTTGAATTAATTAAAAAATTTTTTAGGGAAATTTGAAATAGCATGAATAATGTACAGTAGAAGTCCGATAATTTGGTACGTTCCAGACCGGCTTGGTGCGGGACTACCAAAAATTCCGGTCTATCGGGCTGTAATTATAAGAACAATTAGTTTATTAATTAAACTACAAATACAGTATGCAAATACAAACAACAAAGTTTATTTTACATTTCATATATTGTATGTACACGTACTGTAAAACATATTTCACTTAGATTTAAAAAAGTCACGAATGTCTTTTTTGTTTTCTTGACTTTTGGCGTTTAGTATAAATATTATCAGCCACGATTTTCTCAAACTCGTCTTTGTATTTTTCTGCCGAGTTTTGGTTTGCTGAAATGTTTCTCCAGTTACATCGAGTCTTCGAATTCCATGCCGAAACTTAAAGTTTCTGAGCCAACCATCAAAATAATTACATTCACTTTCAATAATTCCTAAATCTTGGCCAAATTTCTTTGCTTTTTCAACAATCATAATGTCATAAATAGTTGATGAGCCAATACTAAACTCATTCGTTGAAACATATCTATTCTCGCCTTTTTCTAGCCATTTGATGATTTCTAGTTTCTGATTGAGAGTCAGATTTATGTGTTTTCATTTCTCTCCTTTTGAACTCGAAGGCGTAGGTTTTGAAAACATGGCCACTGTACAGTTAGAATGAAAATGACTTTTTTATAAACAGTTTCAAAAGTTACGTTTATTGCGATGTAAAAGGACACAAAACAGCAACGCGCAAAAAAAAAATGGCGAAGACGCTTCGTAATTGATTAACGAAGCTGCACTGCACTTGAATTTGTTGTGACATCAGTTGCTAGCCGGCTGCTAATTGTTTCCCAACAATGCTGAACGCTTCCTGATGATCTCGAACAACCCCGAAAACTTCTGAATAGTTCTTGAGCGTTTTTATTTGCTTTAAAGATACGCTTTTGGAGAAAACCAAAATTGTTTTAATTTTCCAAATTGATGCCGGACTATCAGGCATTCTGAACTGTTGGATGCGGACTTATGGACTTCTACTGTATTCGCTTTCCATAATGCATGATTAGCTGTTATTTTCCATTGTTTAAGATTAAAATGTTAAATTTAAACTACCTGAATGTTTTAATAGTCATTTGTAATCTCCTTTATCATAAACTTAAATGCTGCCACTGTTGTTCCAAAGTAATTTCATAAATACTTTCATATTTAAATAAGATGAAGCAGATGGTGACTTCATTTTTTTAAAATTGTCTATAAACATAGCCTTGATATGTAGATTTTTTTTCGTGAAAGAAAAATAGCTACTTATAGCCAGAATTATTATGTAATAACTTCCTTAAATGTTATGGTAATTTCACTTGATATTCTAAAATATAATCAAGGCACCATTTTATAGAGTACTTATTGGCAAAAAATATTTTGAATTCCTAGGGAAAACTACATCATGATGTTAAAAATATTTACTCTAATTTATCATCAATATTGGAAGGAAATAAAATTGAATTTTTTCTTTACAGATGTTTGTTAATCTGTTAATAAAATCAGTGCTTGATGCTTTTTTATTTATTTTTAATACTTTCTCTCATTTAAATTATTTTTTTTTCTCAAATTTTTTTTAAAGAAATCCAAAAATGGGACACCATTTTTTCTTTTATTAAAAATATAGAATGATTTTTTGTGATAAATTTTGTATTTGTAAATATACAATGTGAAAAAATAATGGAAGATAAATTTTTCTCTTTCATTTTGCAGTGATGGATTGAAATACTTATATATACTAATTTTTATGTATAATAAAATGGCAGTTTTGTTTTGCTTGATATCCATTATCTTAATTGCCATCATTTTTTATGCAACAAATAGCTAATTACATGTGTAAATTTTAAGAAGGAAAAATAAGTCTTATTTTTTAATAATTAAAAATTCATATCAATTTTGATATTGTTAATGCAGTAAATCATTGCTGAATAATGTTTTCAAATTATTATTTATTTTTTAAAGCAATTTTGTGTGTTAAACCTACATGCTCATAAAATTGATTTGTTTTATTATTTATCAAAAAAGCTATACTTGTAAATAATTCTTTAATGTTTGTATTATCTAAATTTAAAATATTTCTTTGTGCAGATTTTCTCTGTTAGACTCCATGCTTAACTTCTTAATTCATTAAGCAAATAATTATTAGCAAGTAAACTTTGATTTGTAGTTATTATATAAATCATGATTTAAAGAAATTTTTTTCATTAAAAATACTAGCAAACCTTAAAATAATGAAATTTGTTACTTATGGTTGTGCATTTGTATTGTGTTTGAAAATTTAAATCTTACTAAAGGAACTTTTTTCTTGAAATTTCTCTGTTATTATAATTTAGTTTTCATTTCAATTTCAACTCAAACAGATTTTTGATCGATTTTTTTTTCTTTCAGAACATTTGGAACAGCTGCTTGTGAAGCATTACATACACAAAAAACAAAGCAAGTGTTTTTGGAGCCTGAGCCTGGATTTTGGATGATTATGGTATTATAAAGTATTGTATAAAATTATATTAAAGCTATATCAAATTTTATTTATTATTACAACACAAGGTGAAAAGAAAAACATTCCAAACATTTACTGGAGATTCTTAAAATCAAAATTTTTTAATTAGTAAAATTTATTCATTATCATTGTTGATGATAATGCAAATTCATTAAAAATTTTATATTATTATGCTTGTTAAAAAAATATTAAAATTTAAACTTTTGTACCAAAGTTAGTTTTTTAATATCATTTTTCTAATGATAATATGTTATTTTTTATATAATTAAAAATTTTTTAACTTTTATCCCAGTTTTATTTATTTCCTAATCTATTAGTTTCTTTAATTAATTTTTGTTATTAATTATTTTCTTAACTAATTTTTATGTAAATTTATTCAAATCTGTTACTAAATATCAACTTTATTTATTAAAATGGCAGGTTTATGTTTTTTAAATTAAATATTGTTATTCAATGTGAAAATTTTGAATTTATTTTACTTCTACATTTGATGGTCATTTTTATGAACATGTAGAGACAAGTAAAATAGATCTTAAAATCTAAATTTCATAAAATAAACTTTTAGAACTTAAAGATATTTTACAACATTCCTCTCTTTATAAATATACTATTAGAAAATATGCATTATATAACAAAACACATACAAAATAGATTTTATAATTAAAAACAATTCTTAATTTTATTTTATTGGAGAAAAAACAGTTATAATAATCACTTATTTCTATTTCAAAACTACACTTTTAAAAACACATTTTTTTTTCTGTGTGGAGAAACTGTTGTTTTTCTCAAAAGGTGCCTTAATTTTTTCAGCCATTTATCTCGCTTCGCAATTAGTCACTGTATTATATCATTTTCATGCTGCTTATATCTAAAAGTTCCTTTTCATTCTTATTTTTTATGCTCTCAATCATTTAAAATCTAATAATTCTTACAAATAAATTAAATCTGAATTCAGATTAAAAAATTCCTGATGTATGATTTCAGGGAACAGTAGGTTTCTTTGTCAAAGCTCATGGATGAATAACTTATCTTCTTCTCACTCAAGTCTTCAGTAAAGTATTTTTGTTTTTCTTCAGTTACAATGATTTACTTAACATACACAAGGCAAAATTATTTAGATATCGATTTTTCTGTAACATCATTTCAAGCATTCATTTACAAGAGCATTGCACTTAGAATATCAATTTCATAAAATGATACCAGGACATGATCACTCTTTTCAAAAGTATTCTACTATATGTTCACTTAAGTTATTGATTACACTCAAATGCATACAAATTCAGAAGTCTGATTACATGGGAGAAATTTCGCATAAGTTGCTTAAAAAATCTGGTATGAATGATACTTCAGCTTGGTGTCTTTTAATAGTTCAAATTTACTGACATAAATAACCCTAGTATTTATGAGAAATATTTTCCTTTAATTTGGATTTTGACATTGGAACTACTTTTGATTGTTTACACTTAATAATTAAGGATAAAAAAACTCTAATGCTAAGTAATAATTCATGGTTCTCCAGTAGTAATATTGATCTAGTTTCTCGACCATAAAATAAAAGAAGGGATAAAACATTAGCTGGTAGAAAAAATAAACATTAACAAAAAACTACATAAAAACAAGTTCTTGGAAATGTTTTTTCAAAAATTTATTTCCTAATTGGGAATTAAGATTATCATTTGATCTATGGGAGCCTGTTAGGGACAAGATTATAGTTTGTAAAATCAGGGGTGCTCTTAAATTAGATATTGTAAAAACAAGCATCTGCTGCATTTAGAATTCTTTATCGTAGGCGACTTTTCAACTTGGCTTATTTAGAGTTTAATGCTTTTTTCTGGGATTGTTTTTTATTAAAATATAACTTATCATGTATTATCATTATACTAATATAATTATTTATATTCAATAAAATAAATTTACTATAGAAATTGTTTTTTGAATACAAGTATTCAGGATTTTACATGGAATAAATAATCATGAGAAGAGTTGGAGTTTAATCTTATCAACATGTATCACAAGAAAGAAAAGAAAAAACTTCATTGTTTTTGCTTCAAAGAAGTTAAATTTCATTTTCCTTCATTAGAAGAAAATTTGTTATTTTAAAATTCTATCATACATTTTAACTATATTTATATCTATATTTTAAATGATATTTTAAAAAATAAATTAATATTCATTTTGTTTAGTTTTAAACAAATATATAATTTTCCCTTAGATTTAATACAGGTATAAAAATATATAAACCAGTTTTTAATAGCTATATAATAATTTTATTTTTTGATCTTTTTAAGTATTTCAAATATAATTATAGAAATTTTAATAAAATGTTTTGGTAGATTTAATTTTTGTAAAATTAAAACTAAACCTGTCAAATAAAAATATGAGATTTTTCTGAATAATTAATATTACTGTTCATAATTATTCAAAGAACTACATTTTTAAAATTAATTTTACAAATCATATTTGAATGCATACATTTTTATTTTTATTTTTCATAGACATTTTTTTATATTTTTTGGGGACAATTTTTTTTATCGATTTTTTGTTATTATTATTCATTAATAAAAAATTTCTAGATATTTTAATCATTTGATTCAATTAACTGTGAAATTGTAAATATTTGTATTTTAAAATATTTTTCTAATTTTATTTAGCTTTTTTATATTTTATGAATTATAAAATATTAATTTTACTTTCAGACATTAAATGTTCCTTGTGTTAAAAAAACCAGAGAGGGCCAAGTGTATATGGAATATTTTATTGATGAAATACAAGACCATGTTTATCAATCTCTTTTGTTGAAATCTTACAGAATGTTTACTGTAAGTTAATTATAATTATTTTGTAATCATTGTCTTCTTTTTCAAAAAGAAAACAATTATTTTTAATATGTACTTATTTTAAACTTTTATTCATTATTTGATTTTGAAAAACATTTTTTATTTGTAGCTTTTAAATGGTACCTTCAGCAGTATTGTAGATAAAAAGTCTGAAAATGTGAATTTGTTAAGAAAAACTTTGCATCAATTCTTTGAATCGGTATGCATATATACTTTATAAAAATTATTTTAAATATTTAAATTTTTGTGGAGCTTACAGATTTAGTTTTGTATGTGTCACAAAGTATGTTAATAATATTTCTTTAGGCATTGATAATGCATTTAATTTTTCTCTGTAAATCTAAAATAGTGTATCTTAATTTGAATTAAATAATTATTTTATTTCTTATTCTATTTTTGTTGCTGCATGTCTATATTCTACTTCTAGGATAATTTATAATTTTAATTCTTATGTAGTTCAATTGTACTATGTAATAATCATATTATAATTCAAGTCATTCCTAACAATAAGAAAATCTTAATTAAATGGGAAAAAAAAAAACTATTTTACATACATGAAAAAATTATTTATTTAGAAAAAAAAATTGAAAATTTTGCTCCAAAAGTATTTTATTTAATAATTTGAATAGAAATTGTAGCTTATAAAAACTTGTATTATTCATTTTATTCACTCCGAAAATGATTTTCAATGATTATGGCTTTAAAATATTTACCATACAAGGCGGCACACTTAATAGTTAAAATGTTTTTAATTTACAGTGCACTTTCTCAAAAATTAATGTTTATTTATTAAATAAAAAGTCCATCATGAATTTCTGTGCTGGATAATTGATTTTGCCTTCAAGTGAAAAATAATTAAGTATTTAATGAAATTTTTTTAAATGATTTTCATATTATGAAGAAAAATATAAATAAATTTGTCTGCAAAACTAGTCGATTTTGTAATTCAATTCTATTTATTAAATATATTTACTTTTTTTTTTTCTAAAAAAACCATAGTTTGTTGCTACATAATCTCATTGAAAATTCTTTGATAAAGTTATAACAAAACTTTGCTTCATCATTTCTCTCCAGTTCTTTCTGCAAGTAAAAGCCAATGAATCTATGTGCTAGTGTGTTTTCTATCTGTAATTAGCAATTATGTTTCTTATGGGGTAGCTCTGCATCTGGAATTAAAGTTGTCTCCCTATACTGTAAAAGTACATCTGCTTATAGAAACATTGAGTCAATTAAGAAAGCAAAGTCCCATTTACTTGATTAATAGAAATGCTTAATTTTATTCTGCCCAAAGAAATTATCATTTAATGTTATACTGTAATAAAATGTTGGTAGTTTTAGGATACTCTTTTGATACATTGTGTTTGTTGTGATTGTTTAATCAGTAACTATGATTCACTTAGTACATTGGGAAATATCTAGGAAAACAGATGTCTGCAATAAATATGCAATGTTGTCTTTGAAGTAACTACTTAAGCAAATGCCTAAATCAGTCCTTTTCAAATTTTTTTTTTTTTTTTTTTTTTTTTTGTCACAACACACTTTTAATGATTTTAAAATTTGGCACATAAAAAAAAAAAGATGAATTTAAAAGTTATTTGTTTATGCCAATAATACACCCTTTAAAATAGTTTATGATAATTGTTTTGAATGTAAAATAATATGTACTGCAAAACCAACAGTACATTTACTATTTTACTCATAATAAAAAAAAAAAAAACATAATCATTTTCACTATACACATTTTTAAAATTTGGGGGCACACAAAAGTGTAATGGCATAATGGTTGAGAATTACTTCACTAGAGCAACAAACCAACCTTACATACACTCAGTCAGTTTTTTTTTAAAGGTGAAGCTTTACTCCACTAAATATTGAAAATTGTATTCCCTTCTAACAATTAACATTTTGTAGTTATCATTATACAAAAACATTTTAAAAATAATTTATACAATTTAACCAATAGTGATCAAGTTTATGCTCACATTTCACTATGTTTTTTTAGTGAATCAAATAACAGTGAGCTGTCAAATGAAGATGAACTATTTTCTTCTCCTTTATATTAATATATGTATTTGAGCTCTTTATATTAATATATGTCGTGATTTTATATTAATAGATGTATTTTGAGGCAGCAAAATTTGAGCTCTTGTTTAGAATAACTGTTAATGGATGTTTATAATTAGATACACAGTATTTTTATTTGATTGTATGTATAATAGCTATTTTGATATAAAAAATTAATTTTGGCATTAATCATATTTTATTTCATTAATTATAGGAGAGCTTTGATGGAATGATTAAGTGTTTATGTAATGATTGATTTAACTATTTTTACTAATTAAAAGGTGATTTAACTCTGTTTGAAAGAGAGATCTTAGAAACGGGCGATAGGGATGTAAAATGAGCAATTTAACTTTAGTTTCACTAATATCAAGATGAGAAAGTTTAATGTTTCACAAACATATTGTATTATAAAAATAATATAAAATTAAAAAATATAAATCCCATAATTGAGAAATTAATTAGAGAATTAAAAATAAAAGCTATTTTGAATTAAAAGAAAATTATTTTTGACTGACATTTTTTGGAATGATAGTGTCAATATTCAATCTATTTTATGATTAATTATTTGCATTTGTGTTACTGTTTAACTTTAATGTTCCTTAAGATCACAATAAATTTAGAATTATTCTGAAAAATTATAAAGATTAACAACATGTGATCAATAGGAATTGTGAATAGTTTCATTTAATTTATATAGAACTAATTCAAGTATATGTACTAAGCAAGTATGTATTTTTTATTAACATTTAAATTGTTGGTTATAGAAAAAATAAAACTGGTTTTAATTACATTTTTATTTTGTAATTCTAATTATGTATGACTTTTTGTCTGGTACAACTTGAAAATAATTTAATTTAACTATTAATGATAAAAATAGTTTTCATGCATTTATGCTGTTTTCTTATAATTTTTTGTAGCTTTCATATAGTACCCTGTTAATTTCCTGATCTTAATATTTTCTGTGAAAATACAGTACTCAATGGGCATAATGTAACACAAAATTATTGGCAGATTAACATGCATAGGGAGAGAACATTCTACTGTATTTATATCATTGTTAGAATAAGAAAACAAATTACTATTTATTTATTAAATTTGCTTTTTATGCTGGAAATTATATTTTTTTAAAAATGGAATTAGTAAATTAAAAACAAAGCATTAATATTTATGCTGTCTAAACACATCCTTCCAAATAAAGGTGTATGGAGATATTCATTTTATAACATACTGCACTAAAAATTTTTAACATAAATATTTTTAAATTTAATCCATTAAATGCTAGGTTGATTTTGCCTTTTGAGGAAGTAGTTTTTGTAGCATTTTGGTAATATTCTTAGTAATTTTTTCGCAGTAACTAGTAATTTTTTGTTGTAAGATTTTTAGCTTGTATACCCAATGTTATTGTAGTTTCATTACTGTTATCTTAGGCTGTGATTGAGATAGATGGAGTTCTTATGATCTTGTTAATTTTGTCAGAATGATAGACAACTGTATCAATTGTTTATTACTTTCTGCTGAAATATCCTGCATATTGCAACCCTTTCTTAATGACTTCTCATTGTTTTAAATACATTTTCTAAAAAACCATTGATTTATTATTATTGAGCTCTTAAATCTCAAAGATAGGTAGATCTTCTGTTTGTAACCTGTTACTAAATTACAAAGACTCCTACCCAGCTTACACCTAATTGGTCAAGCCCAACTCCAAAAAGCGTACTGGTGCAAAAAATTTCAGTAATTAAGCTTCAATGGCATGGTTAGGGTGTTTTTCTCATTATCAAAAGATAGTAAGTTTGAATTATGACTTACACAAAGATCCATTGTGTTCATTAAAGGTAGCTGATCACATGGTTACAATGTCCTCTAAGT
>JAPDSC010028675.1:105171-122181 GCA_026290005.1 Latrodectus geometricus
TTCTATTTAGAAATATTCAAGCTTTAGGCCTGTGCTTTCTTTTAATTTAAAATATTTAAACTCTGATTTAAGCATAAAAATATTACATTGAGGTGTTTGTGAAAATTATTGTGTTATCAAAATTATTAAATAAAATTGCTTTAATAACTGCAAAGACTTTGAATTTTTAAAATAATAAAAAAGATTTATTGTAAGAGTATAAAAAATAAAGATATCAAAGGAAATAGAATACTGGAAAAATAAAAGGTTTACTCTATTTTACCTTAATTCAAGGAGAGTTGATTGTATTGATACTGATAAATCATCAGATAATGAAAATGTAAAAGATAATAAATATGGCCAAAAAGTTAAATAGTAAATGCAGCAAAAATCCTGGTAAATGATTATGGAGCTCGGAATCCTGGTGTTTGAAGTGCTGAAAAATAAAAAAGGATACAAGGTGAGCATTATCAAAACAGAAATAAAAATAATAAGAAACTTTATAATAAATATTGTAACTGTTTGTGGCTTTATAATCACAGGATAACATTTTCTCAAATGAAGAAGGTGATGAAAATTTTTACAAGCTAAATGATTAACATAAGCAAAATATTTTTTAAGGGGTGTGATTAGTTAGTGCTATAAAAAGACAATGACCCAGAAATAACATCAAAGGACCAAGATCTCAATTTTTTGAATATTTTATTAGGTTTAACAGCCAAGCTGTTAATATTTGCCAAAAAAAAAAAAAAAATGTTTTAAAGAAATTTATCAAATAAGTAAAGCGTGACTTTATAATTGTTTTTCAAAGGAAAATCTGAAATACCACTGTTGACAGCCTATTCCAGGTAACAAAATAGTTTATTTCTGTGTAATAAAACATATTTCCTGCTACTTTGAACCATTATACAAGAGCTCATAATTGCAAACTCTAACACTTGAATTTAGACCTTTCTATTGCAAAAATGCTTAAACTATATGTCTAATAATGTGACGAAAAGCAAATTGTATCAATAAAGAAAAAGTTTTATTGCCATATATTTTAGACAAAATTTATCTTACACTTTAAACAACCTTCAAAAGATGCTTGTGCAAAAAATATTTAGTAATAAAAAAGAAATATACAATAGGTGAAGAAAAAAATGTGGCTATAATTGAACACGATTAACATTTGTGAAATGCAGAAATTGCCTGTAATAGTGTGGCTAAAGATCAATTATAAGCTTTTAGACAAAATGTACATATTTAGTTTTGATTTAGAAAAAGCTTTCTCATTTCCAAAACTGTCCTTATCAGTGGCTTATTACAAGAGAAGCTTTTATGTATACAATCTTGGTTGCTATTATTTATGAACTAACAAGGCCTACATATATGTTTTTGCCTATTATTAAAGAATTGCGGGGTTCATAAGAAGTGTCATCGTATTTGATTAAACACAATAAATTTTCAAAATGATTTTCTGAAAATTATAATGTATACAAATTCCTGTTTAGAACAGAAATCGAAATATAAAAACTATGTTTGAAATTGAAAGTGAAAGTTTTGAAATTGGTACTCAGTGAAGATATGAAAGCTGAATCATTTGAGCTTAAATTTTAGAGTGGGGACAGTTATTTGCCCTATGACACTGATATTGCAGTTAAAGCTTATGCAAAAAAAGAAGAAAAAAAATCAGTATATTTATAATCCTAGTCGCTGGTGTCATAAACTATTTCAAAAGAAACAAAAAAGGACACCATGTATATATCTTCAGTTAAACGCAATTTTTTCAGGACGTTAAGAACAACATGGGAAGAACAAAATTTACATTTAAATAACTTGTAAGAAGAATATGTTTGTTACGATGAAGAAAAACATAAATATATGACAGCAAATGTTTTGTATTACTTTTACATAAATTTCTTACCCTTTTCAACTGCCAAAAAATGTAAGTCCTAAAATTTATAAAACTGTCAGTGTTCCAATAAACACTTATGTTTTTATTAATACATCCTGTATATATCTTGGTTTTATTGCAGAGTGGTACTAAGAAAGAAGACTATATATTTTTCTGATCAAATTAATAAACTAGGAATTTTAAAATTTAATATATATCAAAAAACATTAATTTTCTCAATTTTTGTTTTCTGGATTTAACCACATTGGCATCTGAGCTACTCATATATTATAAGTTCCTGATCATGGAACTTTACAAAAGTTAAAGTCTTCTTGAGTTGTAAAAATTTTTTAAAATTTAAATTTTGATTTTAGTTTTCCCTTTCTCAACATTCATAATTTTTTTTATGTTTTAAACCAAATGTTTCTGTTTTGCTAAATAAGTTATGATATTTTAATCCAAGAACAGATTATGTTTTGTATGTTTGATACATATAGTTTTTTAGTAAATTTTTTCCAAAGAAATTTTATTACTTAAAAAAGCATAATTTTTTTAATAAATTGTGTACATAAAATTAGCTTATAGAATCATTTATAGCATAAGAAAATCTGAAAATTTATAAAGTCAGTTTCATTTGTATATTTTGTGTTTCAAATATAATTAATGAATATTTCATTATACTCATTTACATGTAGTAATAAACTCTGACATGATAAAATATCTATAAAATCCATAATTTTTTATTCAAGTACTCAAATAGAATTGCTTATTAAGCATGGTGTATTCTTATTCACTTGAGATATTTGTGATAAATTTTTTCATATTTGTATAATTGATTCTTATAAACAATGAACTAAAACAAAACAAATTGTAAATTTTTCGCAACAATTTTAAATTTATTTTATAGTTCAAAATGCATAGAACTCCCTGAGAAGTCTCAAACCACCTGTATTACTGTAATCGCTGTTATAGATGTGAACTTTCAATAATAATTTTTAAATTAGTTTTACTTTATCTGAAAAATTACTTTCAATTGTAAATGATATTTTTTGCCAGAAATAAAATTTATTTCAACATAACAAATGTTTTTTTTTTTTTTTTTTTTTTTTTTTTTTTTTTTTTTTTACAATAGGAAAAAAAAGCATGAATATTACAACATTGTAACAAATTTTTACATAATTATAAAATGAAAATCACTTATTAACAAATCTATTTAATTTCTTCTCTATTCAGACAATTTTACTGATTATTCAGAATGAAACTAATTCCTGCTGATTTTTAAAAAAATTTCATTATTTAGTCAAATCCTAATTGATTTTGTATAGTGAGAAAGTGTCTCAATTACATTATTTATTCTTAATTGATTCATTTAATCGAACCTATATTATATTGTCCTTTGCCTTTAAAAGCTTTTGCATATCTGGTGGTTCAAATTTCAAATGAATGATTTAAATACTCATGTATGTTATTGCGAAATATGCAGAACCTTGTGTTCATATTTATCAAGTTAACTGAAGGAGGAAATAATCGAGAAATAAATAGTTCATCTGTATGACTGAAACTAGTTGACGTCAAATTACTTAACTTTAGATTCCAATTCTAATTCTTAAAGTGCTAGTGAGCTATTATGTTGTGTGCAAAAATTGTTTTATTAATGGCATTTGCTTCTTATACATTGAAATTTATCGTTTAGTAAATTTGCATTTTCACATATTTTTTCCAGACAGACAGCTAAACAGCAAATATTCTTTGATATTCTATTTAAAAAAAAAATTGCATTGCTTAAACTTTAAGGAATTGAGCTTTTTATGAATTCAATTTAGATTATCTGACTGAGTCATACAGTTTTTTAAACTTTAATTCCTTTTATTAACTACCTTTTTTATTTTGTAATTCAGTTCTTTAACACTTTCCAGTAGAAACCTTTAATTGTTATATTATTTAGCACCAATATACCAATTCAAGCTTATGCTAATTTTTTTGGTATAATTAGGTTTTTAATTTGCTCTTGTTAATTCTTTTTTCCAATTCAAGTCCCCAAAATCTACATGTTGTAGTTCTTTTAATATGAATTTCCTTATTATCAAATACAAAGTTAAGCTTATTTCATAATCTTTAATACTTATTAATTAAAAATTCATTCAATGTATTCCATTAAAATTCAAGTAAAAACTTTAAGCTGCTTATGAATAAAAATCATGTCCAAGGAGAAATAAACTGAATAATTAAAATGAAGTTATAATAATTGGTTTGAATTATTTGGTCAAATATTTTTATAGTTATTTCTTGCTTTTTTTCCTAAATTAATGGTATTTTAATTTTAATTGTGAATGTAAATTTTTTCAGTTATAAACTTCCTTGTTCACTATTTTTTAAACATTTTGTTTAAATAGTGTTTTGAAAAAATTTCTTTAGATTAATTTTTTTTTATTATCATGATTGTTCTCAATACCACTATTGCTTCTTTTGTAAAACACTAAAAAATTTTGTTCAAATGTTTTAAGTATCCTCTTCTTTAAAGAATTATGAATTTAATTTAAATTTTGTCATATTCTCTGAAATTTTACAGGATTGACTTGTACAGGCCTGGTTGATTTCAGTTGAATAAGATTTTTAAGAATTTTATTAAGAAACATTTAAAAACTCTGTTAGTTTCCAATTAGCAATGTCTAGTTTTCATTGACTTTCCATTAGTGAGCTTCCCCAGCATTTGTAGAAGTTCTGTAATTTATTTTTATGTTGTAATTTAAATATTAAAATGATTTTTAAATGAATTGGATATACATTCATGGGACATAATTTCATTGTATTAAATTATTTATTTACTAAAATACATAACTTTAATGCCCAATTTATTTTCTTATATTGTATTTTTTTTATACAAAGCTTTTGTTATGTAAATTAATTTTACTTTGCAAATTTTTATATTATATATTTTTACTCATCAACAGATTTATTCCTTTATTATAAAGGAATGATTACAACTTTATTTCTTAGAATATCTTGAGTATATGGGTCATAATTTTAAGAATTATTTCATTTAAAACAAATATGGGAATTTTTTATTCATCGAAGTTTTTCTTTTTTAATTTTCTAGGTGTGTCAAATATTCCATTTTTTTATATAATGACCAACTTGTTTGGTAAGTATTTTTTTTTACCATTTTCATATTTTTACTTATTAATTGTGAATAATACATTTTGACTTCTTATTTTACAATTTTTTCAAAATAGAAACATATAATAGGCTGTATATATGTAATAATAATTGCATCTTTATTTAACTTTATTTTTGTGATATTGTTTGTTTAACATTATTTAATAACACTTATATTTAATATTAATAATCATTTATTAAGCCCCTAATATTACTAATATTCCATTTAACAATTAAATATCAGAAAGTATCATTATATATATTTTAGAAAATGTACTTACAAATGAGAATAAATCTAATCTATAGTCATCACACAACAAGTAAACAATACTTTATTTGAATGAATCTCTAAATATAAATTGATACTAAAATTTAACTTTTAATGTGAAAAATTTATTATTGTATGAAATATTTACAAAATTACTTAAAATTATTTATAAAGTCACTTAATTCATAACTACAAAAGTTAATTTCTAATTTCTTTATTCATAACTAAAAAGATAATTTCATCAATTTAAATGTGAATAAATTTAATTTTTGATTAACACTATAAAAACATCATTTATTTAAGCTGTGAAGGAAATAGTATGCTTATCATGTTTTATCAGTTTCTAAACAGTCTCAAAATTAACATGTAATAATAGATATTAATCAATCTATTATTACATTTAGTATTTATCATTTGGGTGTCTTTAAATTTCTTATTTCATAAAATTTATTTTTGAAATGGGAATAAATTTTACCACTAATTATTGCCCTGAAAAACAATGATATGCCCTTCAAACATCTCTAACACACTCCCCTTAAGTCATCAAAGACTTAAATATCAAATATATATATATATATATATATATATATATATATATATATATATTTTCTGGAAGTATAAAATTTTATTTAATTCATTTAATTAAAAGGATTTAAATATTTGTGAATTCTCAACAACAAAGTATAATTTAAGAGACTGGAATTAACAAATTTTATATGCAGAATTTGTGTATAAAATCATGTAGAATTTTATGTAAGTTTATGTCATAACTGCAATTTTTTCTATGATTTGAATTTTTTAAATATTCCAGCTTAAGGATTTAAATAAACTTCACTAATTATGTGATTTATTGATGATTTTGTATATTAAAGGAGTGGTCTGGATCCTGAAGATATGCAGATAGTTTATCAACACCTATCTTTAGAATTAATTCCTTCTTTTATTGAGTCTGAATTAAAAGGTGGAATTCTTTCACCTTCAAAAACTAATGGCTTTGGTTCTACTGTTCATTTTGGGAGGTATAGAATTATTTTTTGTTCTCATGATTATAATTTACTTATTTACCTATGTAATTTTCTGATTTATAATGGAAGGAAGATATGAATTCGATCACAACAATAATAAAGTATTACTTGAGCTAAAAATATTAATTTCTTTTAAAGACCAATTAAATATAATTTGAAGTCAAAAGATAAGAATAAATTTATAAATATTTTCTAAAACATTATTACTTTATAATTTCTGCAATCAAATACTTTATAATTTCTGCAATCAAATACTCTAGGTTCTAAAATTTTAAGATTATTTATTTTATACTAATTTCAATACAATTTTTAATTATTTTTCACAAAACAAGATATTTTAAAAATAATTTTTTTCTGAATTTTAAACTACAAATTTAACCATTCACAGTAGAAAACAATACAGGCCTATCTTTTTTTTCTTTAAAAGAAAAATAGTGAATTATCTACAGAATGAATTACCGTTACAAAGTATCTAGGCTGAATCTTAATGTATTGTTTAACATTATTGTCAAAAATAACTGCTGTGAATATTAGAATTATTCAAATCAGATTTCTAAAAAATTTCTGTAATAAATGATAAATTATTTTAAGAATATAATTTAAGAATTTAATATATAGATAATTTGCATAAAAAAACTGATATTAACTTAACATTAAAAAATAGTTATTATTTTTTTTAATATTTTATAATACTTCCAGGTTACAGGTCATTACATATATTTAAGAATCATCATTGCATAATTTAAATAAAAGTTTCTCTTCAAAGCTTATTTGAATACTGGAAATAATAATAAATGGCACTAATTATTATGTAATCATAATATTGTCTCTATATTTAATTTGTATACAAAGAAACACACCTTTTTTTAAATAAAAAGTATTATGTTAGGATTTATATTTATATTATTTGTTATTATTTTAATCAAAGATTTATGACATTTTTATTCATTAATTTTTTTTACATAAGAATTTGGTTACCTTAGTATTTTCATACTCCCATATTTCATTTTTCAAGAATGTAGTTCACATTTAGTGCTTGTTTTGATTACAGATGTCTTTACTGTAAATATAAATTGGCATCATTTTGTTCTTACCTTTCATCTAATACTTGGGAGAGTTTTTCATCTATAGTCTCTTTGGTAGATTTTGGATGCTATTTTAAAAAGTTCAATTTTTTATTTGTTGTTTAATCCAGTCGATTTCTTGGAATGATTTTACTGTCTATTTTTAGGGTCTTAGAGCTTGCATTTTAGTTAGCAATTCTTGCTTTTCATTTGTTTTTCTTTAATGTTGATAGTGCTGTCATAAATATTGCTTGAATTTTAATTCAGGTAATCACTTAAGTATTTGTTACATCATTGTTATTTTCTTTTCTTTTCTTTTTTTTTTTTTAAGTGAGATATCGTCTGCAATTGAGTGTTATACCATTGATTCGTATAATCTACTTCTAGTTTATTCTTATAACCATAATTCTATCATCTAATTTTTTCATAATTTCATTTTATATGATTGTTATCTATAAGTTGAAAGACATTGGTATACATATTAAAATTTTTATATAGTTTTTGGTAAGTATTTCAAAAAGCAATCACTTGCTTCTTTATAGAGTTGTTCATTCCTTGGGCTGCAGAATTCTTCTTTGGCAAGGTTTAGTTTCTTAGTCTCTCAATGGTCATTTGTTGCATACAAGGGCTAGACCAGGACCTATAAATTAAAGTGGATTTAAAATTACTACAAATTTTCAAGCCCAAGATGGGATTTGAGCCCATGAACTATTGAACCAAAGCCAAATTATTAACCATTTGGCTGCCATATCGTTTTTTGTAAAGGAGTATCGTTAAATTTTTCACTTGTTGCAATCTACTATGCTGAAAAAGCTTAGAGACACATCTATAAACTCTAAATCCATTCCATTTGTCTATTGCAATGTAAATAAGAGGATGCTAGGGCTCAAATTTACCCTCAACATTTGATTGTGATGCAAAATTACTAGTGGCTACTTAATCTAAGTGGTAGTAGCAGAAATAGAGAACCAGAAATGTTTAACAATGAAAATGTAGAAAAAATCTAAATCAACCTATTTGTTTAATAGCATAAAATTTTATTCTGATTTTAATTAGACACTATCATCCACCACATAATTTTGAGCTAAAGTCAAGTAAAGAGGTTGACACATGAGTTGTCACCTACTCCATCAAACCACACTCTCCAACTATATTATATCAATAAAGCAATACAGGGTTTTACTAATTTAATATACATTTGTCATAACTTTATGATAGTTTTTAGTTGAGCTAGGATCAAGCTTGGCTTCATTTCACTCTTTTACTTTCTTACAACTTTACCAACACACTTTAATGTGGATTTCATTTTGTACCAATAACAAGATTAAGATGTCAAAATGCCAGAGAAAATATTTTGTTTTATCTAGCAAAATTTTAGCTTCACTTTTAATATTCTCCTGCTCTATTTGTTTTTATTTCAAACTTCCCATTTACAGTTACCCAGGTATACTTTATAAATTCATCAAAATTGTTATTTCCTGGCATATTATTCTCTGTGAAAATATCATTTAATGTAAAAAATTCACAACTTATTACAATGGATCATGTGTTATGCTTTGTTGTGATAAAAATCATAGGATCACTTGTAGAAAAGTAGCTCATTATAAACAAATTTTGCATGTTAATAATATACAAATTCAATTTATATTAACAAAATTACTAAATTTTTGATTTATCTCTTTGAAATTAAAATCTACAGGATTCTTAACTTTCTTATAAATTTTATTTTACATCTGATAAAATACTAACTTAAAATTTTATTTTCCAAATAAAATGCTACTACTATTTTCACACTCAACAGAACATTTAATGTAAAATGTAATAAGCCTTTGGCTGATAATATTAACTTAGCTCCTAAGATTCTGGGAATTAGTTTTCATTATCTGGTTTCAAATTATGATATACTATAATAATTACTAAGCTTTAAAATACCAAATATAAAAAATTAGCATAAATTTATCATTATTATTTTCTTAAATATTTGAAATTTTAAGATATTCTTATTATTTTGGAGTTGTAGCAGTTATAACTACAGCTATCTTCCCAGTTAAAACAAGGAAGTTCTCTCAATAATAAATCTTCTTTTTTTGTTATGTTTAAGTTTTTGTAGTTGCTGCTGTATTGTTATTAGCTCATTGATGTAATTATTATTAATTTTGCAAATAAAGTAGTTATAATGTTAAGTATAAATAAAGTAGTGTGTGTTAAAAAATTTGACTTTATAAAAATTTCAAATATGAATTATTATTTATTTTCGATTACTAAGGAAAAATTATATTTTTCACAATATAGATAAATATTTTAAAAGGGGAATTTTATATAATGATAGTATTTTTTTTTCAAAATTCACTTTAAACTTTTTATCTAATTTATCAGTTGAATTTAACTATTTCTCTATAAAATGACAATAAAATTCTGTTACAACCAATTTGATTAACTTATTCAAATCATTTCTGTACAAATGTAGTCTTTACTTTTCTAGCATCATAATCAGAAAATAGTATGTATGTATGTTGTGTACAATTATAGAAAAAAAAAATATTGAGATATTAATCCCAAATATTCCAGGCTATGGAATTTATGTTGACAATGCCTCTTTCAATTACAGCTTTCACAAATCCTGCTCTATCTTCACTGCTGAAGTCATAGTTTTATACATTACTCTTCAGCATGTGAGTACTAAAATTGAGCGTAAATTTAGCATATATACTGACAGTAAGAGTGTTTTAGAAGCTTTGAAAAATCATAACTTTAAATGCCAACCAAATAGATAGCAGTGAGAAGGCTGGTGCAACCGCTAAATCTACCTCTACTTTGATTCGGCCTTCAGTCTTATCAATAGATGTGTGAAAAGGATTCAAATATTTCTACATTTTCTTTGGTAGGAATCTTGGAATATGCAAGTCAGCAACAAACTCCATTCCATTTTTTTTTTTTTTTTTTTTAAATCATTCCATTACCTGTTTTACCTGTACGAAATAAGAAGATGTTAAGCTGACTCGCCTTCATATTGGTCATAGGTATCACAATCATTTATTCCTTAGGGATTTAAACCCTTGGTGTGAAACATGTGAAGACTTACTTGTCTCTCTGAAGGAGACCATATGGAAGTCTAATAAGGTTAGACAGAGTATTTTAGTATTTTACTCTTATGAATATATTCTGTAAAAATCTGAAATTCAAGGTAGGGCTCTTCCAGTGATGCCAAAACATCATGTAGTTAAGTAATCAATTTCTGCCTCCATACTTGGTCAAATGCTTTTGTCATGTCAAGAAAGACTGCAGGGTGTGGTAAGTTGGTTTTAAGAGTTCCTGACTTTCTGACAGAAATATAAGACCTGATCAATAGTACTGTGACTTTTTCTAAAACCATATTGTTGCATGGGGAGCAAGTAGTTTGAGGACAATAAAAATTCAATCTGGCCAGGATAAGTCTCTCTATGAGTTTACAAATGAAAGATGTCAAAAATATGAGCCTGTAACTCTCCACAGATCTAGCATCCTTTCCTGGTTTTTCAATAAGGATGATGATTGCCTTCTTCCAATCTCAGGAAAGACTACCCAGATTTCACAAAAGAGTAAAGAGTTCTAATAATTTTTGTTTTTCCTTATCACTGAGTAATATAACCATGTGACCATGAATATAATCAGGCCACATTGTTATATGTGCTTTGTAAATTTTTCATTAAAAATAGAATCCTGTGGGGAAGATATAGAAGAGCAGTAATTGTGAATAATTTTTTTAGTAATGTTTTTAATAACTCTATTTTCTCTGTCAAAAGTCAAGTTGCTTAAGCTTTGATATATTTCGTTAAGATGTTTGCAGCAATCTTGTTATCTTGAGGTATCTGATTGGAAGGGTCCAGGACAATATTACAGCTATCCTCATGAGGCTATTCTCTGCTAAGTGATCTGGCAAGTCTCTATAATTTTGAATTAGAAATTCCATCGTCTATGCAGCTATACAAACTTTGCCAATGTTTTCTTTTGTATATTTTATATGTCTGTTTGATCTCTGCATTTTACCTGTTGATCTCAATTTTATCTTTAATGGTTTTTTTGGTAAATAAAAGTAACTAGAGAAGCATCCTTAAGTTGCATGAAGGGTCTATGCCTTTTAACATTGTGCCCTTATGGAGGGAAAATCAGGTAGCATTTTTATGGTGTTATTCAAAAATAACCATTCCTGTTCCAGGTCATTGCCAAGGGGATGATTGAGAAAGATGCTCAAATTGGGCCCAATTGGGTTTTATGAAATTCCAGAAATTTTTATGAGGCTTCAAATAAAATTTACTGCTTTTAATATTAATCATGATGGATAAGAGGTTACTGCCAATCCTTTTATAAACAGTCCAATTGCAAAAAAAATAAATTAATTAAAAAAAATAACAAATATGTAAACCGTGACTAACAAGTTAATGTTCAAGTTCTCAAATGTTTCTTAATCATGAGAAATACACTTATGGACATAAGTGAACCATCATTAAGAAAAATTAAGTCTGTCATCATCTGCTTCCAGCAGGTTACTCTTGTTTGTTAAGCACCTTCATGATGAGTGATTAGTATAAAGATCACCCATGAAAATAGTCCTTTTGTTAGTAATGTTCAAGAAGTTTCTGTGAGATTTGTGCCTGGTTAGGAGGTTGGTACATGTTGAAAATATTCATTGATTTTTCCTTCCAAACATCAGAAATACCCTGCAGTTCAAAGTCATAGATGGGCTTTGGAAATGACAATCTTTTTAAAATTTAAATGAGGAGGATCAGGTGGCCTCCCCAGGTCTATCCATATGATAAACTAGACATTATTTTTAAATATAACCAGTGATTCTTCAATCCCTTCTAAAACATTTGAATAGTTGTTCAGAATAAAATTTACATTCAAAAATTTTAGGTCCATTTTTATTGTTTTTCTTTGGATTTTAGTTAATTCCTTTTTAATTTTATTTGCTTTTGTTTCATGCTGATTTTAAGACAAAATTATTAAAAATTAAGATTTTACTGCTGAGGCTAAAAATCATTGCTTATTCTATTACATTTTAAAAATATGTAGTTTTATTTCATTGTCTAGTAGCATGTCTAGACTAATATTTTGATTTTTTTAAGAATAAAACATCTTAAAATATTAATTGGTAATTTATTTGAATAACTAACCTGAATCATTCATCATCTTTTAAAAAAAAAAGATGTAATTGTTCTTTTAATTCACATATTTGGTATTCTTGAATGTTAGGTACATTTTAAAAATTTTGTTTGAAGTTTATTTTTATATTTAGATTTATGACTGGACCAAAATCGCCTGAAGATTTAATTGGATTGCAAAACATTCCAAAGATATTTCTCAGTTCTGGCAAAATTTGGTGTTATCTAGTGATATATCGTGCATTAAATGCTACAATTTGTCTGTTTATTGAAGGTAAACTAAAATTTCCTCCTCTTTACTCAAATACATAACTTTTAATTATTCAAACCATTTCAACTGATATCTCAAATTTATGTTAACTGAACATTCTAATCAATATAATTTTAATTATAGCAATTTTTAACACTAGTAACATGTAGTTGTTAAGTTCTAATAGCCAGTAATTTTTAATTCTTTCAAGCTGGCTGTTAATATGCGTATATAAAATTCAGGCAATGTTATATAAAATTGAAAAATTCACAAAAATTTTTGGATACTTAATTTTTCTTTTCTCTTTTTTTATCTTGACCACATCATTTTTGTACTCGTATATAATAAAAATATAGAATATGAATATTACTGACTTTTTTTTTTAATATTAGGTTGGGGAAAAAAATTTTATTATTTTTATGTAACCATTTTCTGATTCGCTTTGTGAAAAAGGTTTAAAGATTTTAAGGTTGATCTTTCAGTTCTGGGTAATGCTATGATTGAAAATATGCAGTCAACTTTGATCATTTCTGATATTTTGCTGTCATTTTGACAGCATTGTACCTGTATGAGGTGCTTCCTTAATATAAAAATTACCTGAACAGAATTGACAAAAGTCAAATTACACATAACTAGCTGTTATAGCATCAGAACCATAAACATTTTAACCACTTGACATGCATTTTCATCTTTATTAAAGAATAACCAAGTTTTCTATTGGTTGACTTACATTTTTAACATTCTGCAACTCATAACAAAATAAACAAAAAAAAATTAGCAAACAAATTTGTTTTGTACAAAATGTCACCTTTCCAACAAGTATAAATCTGAAACTGTTTAATACTGTACAATCTATCAATCACTATAGTTATCTACCAAAAAAAAATAATAATAAATAAATAAATAAAAAAGTAATAAATTTCTTTTTTCCAACCTAATATTAATTTATAATATTTAATGAATTTAAGAATATTCAATTTAATGTATGTAGAAAATTAACTCTCTTATAAGCAATTTCATTATAATGAAATAGCTGATATCATGCAGTTATGATGATAAATCTTAATTGTAATAGCCAAAAATTAAATATTTCATATAAAATATTGCCGGTATAAAATTTGAGTTCAGTAAAAAGATATCTCAAAGATATAAATCAGCAAAAGCACTTGTGCATTCTTATTTGTGTTTAATTGTTTATTTGCATTAAGTTTGACTTATTACCTAAACTATTTTTCAATCAATTTCCAGAATTTTAAAAATGTTCTTGATTTGTAAATTTTGTCTTTGGTCCATCCCTTACTTGTTATGTATTCTTGCTCAATTATGCAATTAAACTTTAATGAAGTCATGATATTTTTTCAATTTAACCATTTTATTCATTGTTTTAATCATTGATATTTCAATGGCTGTCAGTCACAATTACTATTCTTTTGAATATTCTAATTGTAAAATATTTCAATAATTCAAATTATAAAAATATCATAATTTTCCAAGCTGTTTTATCCAATTTCAACAAGTAGTTCATACAATCAAACTCAAATTCTTTATATCAAATCTAATATATCCTTAAATAACATGTAAAATTTGAAATGAAACTCTCATTCCATCTATTATATGTACATCACAAATACAATTATTTTTATATAGTTACAATTATTTTAAAGCACTTAAATTTTTATCAATTTTAAGATAAAAAATTATTAGAAAGATTTTATTGGTTTTTTTTTTTTTAAACTAGTTTTAATTTTTTGTCCCATTTATAAGAAAGATATTCTAAAATTCAAGATGAAGATCAAAATAACTTTTAATTTAATATATATTATCTCACAGATATTATCAAAACATGGAAATGAGCAGATTTAATAAACTCTGCCAATTCATATGTAACAGTTATCATTTGCTTAACAAACATTTGTAGAATAAGTGCTATGAATATATTCTTGTAGAATAAGTGTTTACTTAGTTTATTTAAAATGCTACTTTACATCACAAAATGAGTCTCACAAGCAAACCAAGTGAAGTGTATCATGTTTGAAAAATCCCTTTACTTGTTATTCTCAAATTCATGAGTTATTAACTAATGAATTTGTGACTCTATATAAATTCCAATGCATGTCTGATTGGCAATTAGTTTTTGTATTCCCAATAGTAATGCATGGATGATAATTTTAATTGAAGGGAAAAAGTTGCCATTATTCTTGAAACAGAGTTCTGGAATAATGTGTAGGGCATCATAAATAACTAGAGACATTTTAAGTCAGATTAATTAGGGATGAAGTTTGATTACAAATGTAATTAAAATTTCAAAATGATATGTAATATGTTTTAGCTTAGCCAGAGATCAGCAATTTGATACAAGTTTGATTCTATCTCTCTGATTAAAATCATAATTATTCATGTTTTTCTAATAATTTAATATCATTTAACAATTTTCTCAATTTTAAATTTATAAGATAAAATATTTAATTTTCATACTTTTTTCCCATTAATTTAAAAAGTATTTTTTGTGGCTTACTTTTTAAAGTAGCCTTAAAATAATCTAAAATATGGTTTGTAAATAATTTTTTGTGTATGATGTGCCCTTTATATTCCTGGATTGTATATTTTTATTAATATATCAATAATTTATTTTTTATGTGTTTTAGATTCATGTGATCTTAAATATGAGCTTTTCAAAAATATGGATTTTGAGCTGGGAGCACAACTTTCAAATTTAGCTTCTGAGATTGGAGAACAATTTCCTAAAATGTTATCTAAGTATTTATGTTTTATTATATTTAAAAATGTTTTGAAAAAGAAAAATTATTCCATGAACTGAAAAATTCTTAATTATTGTTTATTTTGACAAATTAATAATTCTGTGTTACTTCACATTGTATAATATAATCATGTATTGTTTTAAAAGAAAAATTCTTTCTTGAAGCAATTTTTCTTTTTCTTCATCCCTACAAACTTTACAATGCAAGTAATTCAATATTTTTTAACAATGCTATTGAAATAGCTGAAATGTGTGGCATTTTTCTTACAGTTCAGCTAATTTCATACAATGAATCATACATTTCCTCAGTTTTTCAGTTTCTAGGTTATAATTTGTTTTTACTACCATGTATTATAGTAATTTTGTTATAATTTTAGGTTAGTAAAAAGTATTTTTAAAACTT
Organism: Latrodectus geometricus; assembly: GCA_026290005.1. Classification (NCBI taxonomy): domain Eukaryota; kingdom Metazoa; phylum Arthropoda; class Arachnida; order Araneae; family Theridiidae; genus Latrodectus; species Latrodectus geometricus. The sequence goes on from JAPDSC010028675.1 coordinate 121,092, forward strand.
TGTTTGGGACAGTAAAAACAAAAAAGTAACAGTTTGTGTGGATTTTTACATAATCCAGTTTATTTGAATCAGAACTATTCAGTTGCTAATGTTTTTCTTTGTTGCTTGTATTTCTTGATTGAAATTATCTAAAGTAAAATTGATCATTATTTTTCAAAACATATGACATCTTATTATTTAGAATCATCATAGGATGTAACTGGAAAATTATATTTGAATTTAAATGCAATATCAAAATTTGTCAAAAATTTTTGTGCTTAAAAAACACAATGAACAATATTATTTCAAATATAATCAATAAATTTAATGGGCTTTTATAAAAATTTAATTTTTTAAACTTTAAAAATTTATATTTTCAGCTTTATAAATTTGCTAAAACAAAGAATATGTCATTGATTAAGAATGATACAAATATTTTAACTGTAATTAATAATTGAATTTGAAAAAACAAACAAATTCATTACAGTTAAAAAAAATTACAACTAATTGTCTTTTGCATTTAATTTTTGCTTAGAACTTTCATGAAAGGTTATTAACATAAGTCAAGTTAGTATTAAAATGAATATTTTTTATAGATGTAAGAATCTTAATTTTTATAGTAAAGGAAGTAGAATCTCATATTACTATAAATTCTTTATAATGTTTTTCATTATATTTTATCCCTAGAAATTTATGGAAATATTATATATTTAATTTATTAAGAAAATAGGAATTTTTCTCATTTTTTATTATTAATTAGAAATTTTACTGTGAAATAGAATGTTCTTAAATATAATTATAATAATATTTTATTATATTAATATTCATAAATATTATAAATGTATAAATATTTGTATATGAAAGGATTTTAAACTTTAAATTAAAAAAAATCTTAATGAGTTACACTATGGAAGGGTTATGTTCAAAAATTATTTTTAAATGTGTTTTAACAAGATTTGTCTAATTTTCATTTCTTTCCCAATAATTCACCAATTTGATTTTTGACAGGATATTTAACATCAATATAATAATTCTGTTTTTCAGAAAAATGTTTTGGAAATTTTTTTAAATATATATATATATATATATATATATATATATATATATATAT
>JAPDSC010028678.1:0-10271 GCA_026290005.1 Latrodectus geometricus
TAGTCATAAATTGGTTCCCCTAAGTAAATTCCAAAAAAAGTAAAATTTTTATCTACACATATTATATTGTCTCATAAAATAATTACCCTTAAAAATCAAAACTTATCATTATGACTACTTCTTGATAAATTAAAAGTATATAATACAATTTAAATGTTTCTATAAAATATATCTTTCTCCGCACCTAGCGAACTGACTTGTATATGATTAATCTTTAACATGGAAAAACACTATTTTATCAATTTATGAAAATACAAACAATTTTTAGTTTTTGCATTGTATGTTAGAGAATCAATGATTTTTTATTAATTCCTTAAAAGACAATTCAATTTTAATTAAAACATTTTAAGAATAACTAGGAAATTGAGATACTAAAATATTTCCTGATAACTTATTGAGAAAAAAATTAGATATTTGATTATCATTTAAAAGGTTTAACAATCAGGAGTCGGAAAAGTGCAAAAGAAATTTTATTGAACATATGTAAAATATATGAAAACGTGATGGTAAAAAATTTAATATTCAAGTATTCCTAAAATATATTATCTACATAAATTTAATTTTTTACTTAAATTTATTTTTACAAATACTCATTTGCTAATAATATCTCAAATATTTTTAAGATACATGGAAATATTAATAAATAAAACTTACACCCTATGCAAAAAATTAAGATCGCCTCATTTTTATAATTTCCGTTTCTTTTCTATGTAGATTCTTCATTTTTTTTCATTTAAAACATATTTACATATTTTTCTTCTTATCAGTTGAAACATTTTTATTCGTTTTCTTGATTTTATTAAAAACTAAAAAATAATCTAAATCTGAACATATAACATTTTAAATAAGGATTTAATATCACAGCAATATATTTCTGATATTTGTATAATAAATCTTCACTACACATACAAAACTTATTTTGAAGCGTACATGGTTTAAATTTAAATGTCATTGTAAATATTAGGGATGAATTTTATTAATTTTTTTTTATTTCCATGAAACTATATTCTATAACTTTGAACATTGTTTTTTACAATATGAAATATAAAAACTTTCTAAAATACTAAATTCTAAGTATAAAAAACATTTACATTAGTAAAATAAATATTAAAATAATGAAATTAAAAATTCTGTTGATGATAATATGTTACTTTTGATACAGATTATTATTAACAAATGTATATCCTCAAATATAAAATTTATATCGCAAACACATGTTTTGTTACTATGATGTGTGTTTAATAATTATTATTTATAGCTTCTTAAGATTATTGCAAAATATTTAAAACCAGATAATAATAATTTCATGATTACTTTTTACGTGACCCAGAAAATTTTATTGAAAAGGTTTGAAAAATATGAATTTTATAAACTAAAAGGAAACATAAGTTAAAAAGAATTAAAGAAAATTTTCTAATGAGCATAATTTTTCTTTATTTTTAATAAAGTTGCTAAATCAAAAATATGAAATTTTCTTACTTTATAGATTTTTTGTGGCATATATATTTTTAAACATTCAATAAAACAATTTAAATAATTTTATTTAAATCTTTCATTAGAATATAAATAACCCAAAAATAATTTACATTCATTAACAATTATTTCGTTTCATTCAGTTTACTGTTCATAAAATGTTTTAACAAAAAGTCTCTTTCAAAAATTTTGGAAATATAATTTTTAAGGTAATATTCAATTTTTAACCTAAGAGACTTATCCAATCTAAATAATGTAAATAACTGTAATAATTCTTATGGTTACAGTTTTTTTCCCAGAAGCAGTTTTTTTATATCTTTTTATTGGAGTGTGAAAGGAAGTTTATTTCTATCTACTTACTTATTTTTAAGACCTGAAATTTGAAGATTTATTGCATAATGTATAACTGCTTACATCATTTTTAATTAATATTATTTTCTAAGAAAATAAGACGCTCTCTTGAATATTTATTTTTAAAAATATTTATTTTTGTTTTCCACAGAAAAAAAACTCATTTAAAAACCGAAGTAATTATGCTAAAGTAACCGAAGTATTTTTAATAAATTTCTTAGATTAATTGTTTACAACATTATCTTGCAAATAAGATTTTTATCTATCTTTATGAACTCTTCTATTTTAAAAATATATTAACTAATCATATAATCTTTCAAGAAAGCGTCTTTTGAATTTTTGTGTTTTGGAATAAAATTTAAATTCTTAGCTCACTTAGGAGATTTTACTTACTTAACTTACTTTAGATCTATAAATTTTATTTTATGGGCTACTGCCATTTACTACGCCTGCATTTCAGGCCGCGTATAATTCTACTACGTAAAACATCATCCACGTTCGTTTTCTGTGTCTTCTTATGCGGTGTTGGTAATTTGCATGTAATGATTGACCATGTATGTGTTACTTCTACAGATGGCTGGCAATTTTCCGTTTGCATTCGATTTTATTTTTCTGGGTTATCCTTGATTCATGGACCTCTGTGTAATATTCATGATCACAGATAAAATAACTAAAAATAGGAATAAATGACAAAATATTTTGAAAAATATTTAGTACATACTTTAGTGATATAAAAATACTAAACCACTAATACACTAATATTAATACACATAATACTAAAACATAAACTAAAATAGTTCTAATAAACTAATACTGAAACACTAATACACATAACACTAAAAGCTTTTTGTCCTAGAAAAGTAGAATTTATAAAGAAATGTTAGAATATCTGACAAGCCTCATCAAAACAATTTTAATGTTTATAATACTAAGTCTCATTTTTTATTTAGAAACTCATTTCCTTATTTAAAAAGTATCTAAGTTATTCAATTTATTTATTTAAAAAAACCACTAAAAAATTTTAAGGAACTATGATGATTTATTAAAAATAACCTTAAGGAAATGGAAAATTAAACTTAAAATTAATCACAAAACCAATTGTTTAAAATTCTATCTTTCTTGTGATGCTATTACTAACCATCCAGATTAAAGTTAGTAAAATTTTTAATGTAATTTGGTGAAATCCGTGAAATGTCAGAATAGTTTTTGGTTAATGAAGCCTCCAATATCAATATATAATTATATTTGTTACTCACTTTATCATTTGCTTATTTATAATGTTGAAAGGATTCCACATTTTGGTATTAAACATATATTTTTTACTTTTGACATGAAAGGTGAAATTATTATTAACTCACCATTCATGAAATCAATAAAGATCAATAGGTTTATCAAGCAATGTCTGAATTCTGGTGGTTTCCTCAATGATAAACAATATGATATATTAAAAATATTTTATTTTTTATTAATCTTTTTTGAATAAGTAAATTTTCACAAGTTTGTAAAGCAAATAAATAAAACGTATTGCATAACATGAATACATAAGAAAAAAAAATAGATTTTATATCTTTGATAATCTCAATGAATTGGATAAAAATTAGAAAAAGAAAATCCATTGTTACTAGAAAAATAAGAAATTATTTGAATATAATTTTTTTTATCTATTTATATCAAATCAAATAACATTTATCGTTTATTTCATTAAATAATTGTGTATTTAAAGAATGTATTAAAACACGCTTAAACATTCATAAAGAAAATACATTTAAAAAAGCTTAATTTTCTTCAGATTTACTATAATAATAAAAGTAAATAAACTCACTTTAACAGTCAAATTTTTAAAAAAATGTAGCCTTCTTCTGAAATTTAAAATAACAGTCACACAAGAAAATTAATAAGAATCGATAAGTCTATATCTATAAAATTACATTAATTACTTTTATTTTATAAGAAACACTTTATTAAGATTCATATATTTCATGAGAATATTTTTCATATCATTTTTAAAATGAATAAAAATATTTGAATAATTCTATTCATTTGTGATAAAATTCTTTAATTTAATTTTTTGGAAATGTACAAGACTAAATTTATTATATGAAGAATAAATATTAAGATTATTACATTCTTTAAGCATAAATAAATTTCACAGATGTTTTCTTAAATTCGAGGAATGCTGATACATTTCATATTGATTTTGAAAATTATAGAATACAAGATTAGTTTTAACAATATTGTAATTAAATCAAGAAATTTGAAATTATAAAGTTTATTACTTACCATATACAAAACAAGATCAAAATAAGATTTTTTTTATTATAAATTAATATGATTATATAAAAATATTTAATATAAATGTTTTTCAGAATCTGCATTGAAATCATGAACCATATCAAATTGTGTGTGAATTCAATGATATTTATTCAAATTTCAAATTATATAAAAGGATTTTATTTAAATATTTATTCATCTAGACATAACATTGGCATTAACATTAATAGTTTTTATTTTTTAAATGATAAATTTTATTATAATTATAAGTCATCCAATTTAAGTCTAACTGTAAATATGCTTAGAGTAAAAATGTAAAAATAATAATAATCTAGTATTGTTTTTTATTACATAGCAATATAAGTTTACATAGTTGTTAGTAAAAAATAAGACACCAGCAATAACTATCTTGTCTAAACATAAGGCAAGATAGTTAATGCTGGTGTAATTTTATAAGATTGCATAAATTTATATTATTAGATTAACAAATGATTTCTTATTTATTAATACTAATATTACAATTCACATATTTGATTAAAACAACATAAATTTAAAGCTCTTAAAATTGTATTACTTCGTGTCCGTTTTAAAAATTGAAGTAGATGCATAATCTTTTTCTTTTTTTTGTTGTCTAATATATTTTTTTCCTTTCCTAATTCATGAGTAGACAGATGTTAGTTATAGGAAATTTTGTGTTACATTAAAATAACATATTAATTTCACAGGCTCCAACTATCATGCTGCATAATTTTATAATCTTAAACTATTTTACAAATACTTTAATATAATTAAACAATTAAATCATTTTCTTATAACTATTTCCTCTAATTACTACATAATTCTAATAATTATTTTTTATTGTCTTTTCATACTCCCCAAATTTAATGTTCCTGAAAATTAATCGCGAAATTAGAATTTATCTTAAAATAGATTTCACAGTAATTTTAAATTTGGTTAATACATTACACTATTTAAAATAACTTTTTAAATGTATAAATGTATGTGTGTATTTAAATGATATAAATTTATGAATAAGTTATACGAATCATTAAAAATATTTTAAGACGTTCAAAAATTTCAATTTAATTTATTAGTGAATTCAATTTAAGCTGTTATCTTTCTTAATTTTTATTTAATATAATTTTAAGATTTAACGTTTATGAAGACAGCACGTTATAAATGAATGCGACATTTATATAACCAATTATTCATTAATTCAATTCTAGAGGGACTGTTTTAAATGAAAATATTTGAAGGAAATTATATTCTTTAATTAATGCATTTTTTGTAAATAAAATTATGAAAATGAATCATAAAAATTAAGCCTATTTTGAAAATAATTGTGAAAAAGTCTAGACTAACTGAATGTAAAAGTAAAAGCAATTCACTTAATTTGAGGTTTAAAAACATTTTATATCTCAAATTAGTTAAAATTTAACAACATAAAATATTTTCAATTTAAAAAAGCTTTTATAAGTTTTATCAAAATCTTTTACTTTTCTTGCATTTGCTTAGAAATTTTATTTCCCTCAATTACTTTAAATAATGCTTATTCTATAATATATTTAATAATTCATAATTTATGTATCCTATAATGAATACTGTAATAAATTTATCTTAGTTTTGAAAATTAAATATTTCAGTAACTCAATTCTAAATGTACATAAAATATAAAAAATAATCATAAAATTTAAAATACAATATGGTATATTATTGATTGATAACTTACCTATTCAACAGAAATAACTAATATTTTAAATAAAATACATTTATTTTAAACTAAATTTTTTCCGATTTAAATGTGTTTTAGAATTTAAGCTATATATTTGAAGGACTGAAATGGATCCTTTTAATTTCAACTAAAGGAATTGTTTTTACATGAAAATAAGACATATTAATATCTTATTTTATACATCATATTTTTAAAAAGAATTAAGTTAATACAATCCGTTTAATAAAGAAGACAAGTAAATTAAGAATTTTATTGCTTTATTAATCTCTATTAACTAAGCAAAATATTAAATATTAAAAAAACAAAACTTTTAGGAGGAGAATAATGTACCTAAAAAGTATAAAGAAATTGCTCAGACTGCTTTCAAAATTTAATTTGGCTTCAAGTAAAAGTAAATGTATCCTAAATGAACACAGAATAAGATCTAAGTTAAAGAAATTAAGGAGTTTAATATCCGGTAGTTTTATATTAGTATAGAAAATTTTATTTAATAATTTTTTCTATTTATTTGGTGACAAAAAATGTTCATAATTATTCTAAAATTGAGTTATATATTGTTTTACTGTTATGCTTACTTTAAAAATATGCACCTTTATTTGAGTACCAACTCCTTAAGCTTTATCCAATGCTAAATTTTTGATAAAAATTTATAATCATTGGTGGTCTAAAAATAATAATTGTTTTACACAAATTTTTTATATTCAACTACTTATTTTTATCATCTTATTTTTTATGGTTGGCATGTTTGGTTCAATATTTTTATTTGAGAATCATAAATTTTTCAAAGTATAAAAAAGATGTTGAAGTTCCGGATTTTGTTAACATATTCTTGTGAAATTTCTCCCACATAATCTAATTCCTGTTTTATAGCAAATGAATCTAATTATAACAATTATTGCAAATACAAATAACACAAATTACTTTTGCAAGAAGTGATCTGGGCGTCACTTTATGAAATTGCCATTCAAGTTCAAGGCATAATGAATTTATCAGTCTGTATTTGGAATGATGTTGTAAAAAAACGATATCAAGGTCTTTTTAATATTCAAGCTTTGTTAAAAAATACCATAAGTAATAAAGTTCAAGAATATTTATCTGTCAATTTAAAAGAAAAAATTTAGTTATAAATTTTGACAAAGAATCAAACCCACTAAAGTTCAAATTTCTAATCATGAATTTTTGGATGTGGATTCAGTTGTAATGAATTACTGGATGAATGAGTGATTGAGAATGTAATGAATTACAATGAAAAATATTTTAGATATCAAATAAGATTAAAATGTTGCAATGCTGCGACCATCTGCTAAAACGGGTGTGCTTTCTAACATTAAAAAAAAATAGAAAGATGTATCTTTTACATTGTGGTTTAGAAACATCGAAATAAGATTACTTAATATTGTGTATAAAAATTATTTTTCTAAAATCAAACTCGGTGGCACTACAGAATCCGTGGGTGATAGGCCTGCAGTATCCATATCTGTTTTCATCTAGGGGTGAGAGGCACGTGTCTCAGTTAAAGGGTCAACCTAAGCTAAGATCCCCTCCCTTTGTTTAGTTTCCAGACAAGCTTGGCACTCAGTTTTATCGATCAACTGTGTGTGTTTCAAAAAAAACATTTTTTTTATTTTAACAGTAGATTAGAATACAATTGTAATCATAATAACAAACATTAAAACTAGAACAAAGAACGAAAGTAGCATGAACTCAGATAACAAAACTGAAACTACTGTAAAGCTATAAATCGTTCATCTTGTGCCCAGTTCTTCGATATCTCTCCCACAAGTGTCCCGAGTTCAGTTCAGGACAACGACTCAAACGGCTTCCATCCGTTTCCTATAGTATTCAAGCAAAAAGGATTTGACAATAACCCTCGATAAAGAAGAAATCTACTTTGCCCAGCCTTAGGTCCAAACCTCGGACGAATGCTTTGGAGTCTCGGAATGCTACTACTGTGCCACCGGGCTTCAAAATGACCTTGCTAACAATACTTTTTTAATAGGTTGGGGAATTAATTTGCAGCGTTTTTACCAAAGACTTTTATTTAAGCAAAAAATAATAATTATATAAATAAGTTAATCATTTATATATTAGCCATTGCTGTTTAAAACCGCTTCCAACCTCTCGACCAACTTGATGCCATTCCACCGAAAATCGCCTGGTTTGGTGTCAAAGAAGTTATTGGGCCAGTTTTTAAGTACCTATTTGTTATTGGAGGTAACGCCTTCATTTGGTTTACAAGGAGTGTAAAATATGGTAATCGCTCGGTGCAAGGTCCGGAGTATATGACGGATGATGATGACTTCCCAATTAAGTTCTTGGAGTGCGGCTTTGATGACTTGAATTTATATAAAGCGGGAGCACAGTTATGTTAAAAAAAATTAAGTTTAAAGTTTAATTATTATATTTTCCTATTGCAAGAGCCATTTTTCAGGTCCCAACAAGTTAGTAAAAACAAGTGTCTATTGTATAAGAATGATTAACGAAATATTCACTATTAAGCGTTTTATATAGGCTGTGATTTTTATATGAGAAGAATAAAGATTTGAAAAAAGATATTATGAGGAAATATAATGACCATACAGTGATAAAATTGTGATTGATCAGTTAATTACAATTCTTTTACACGATTTTCTTGTCAAAAACATAGGAATCGGTCTGAAAATGCTAACTTTTCATACAAATAAAATATATGTATTTAAATTTTCCAAGAAATTAAAAATGATTATTTTTAATCAATTAATTCGTTTCTTATGAAAAACGTTAGGAATGTATATTTTTATGCTAAGCAATTTTATACAATTAGAAATTTTTATCAAATAAGGTCTAAATATATACTACGTGCATACTTACACTCTTATGATAACATATAAATTTAAATCAAATATTGAATAAAATAGTCATGTTACAATAATTTCTAGAAAAATATGAATGAGTTAATATGAAATATAATTTGAAAAAAATGTGTGTACGTTTCATTTTTTTTTTCATTATATATTCTTTATATTTCTTTATATTTTATTTGATATTATTTCTTACATTTGACATTATTTCTTATACTTTTTCTTATGTTATAATTTCAAGTTTTAGAAACCACATTTAAGAAAAAGTATTTAAAAAACAATACTGCATTTTTATAGCATTAAGCTTCACATTTTCTTTCTCTCGGTTATTTTCTAAATGCTTTTTAAGTATTTCGATTTAATTAAATTGTAACCTGAGACCAAAACACTTTACAATATTTAATTTCCTCAGTTATTTTACACATCTGTTCAATATCTCCTAAAATTTGGAACCTTCCAAAATACCTACAAAAAAAAGGAATAATGTACAAAAAAAATTTAAACTGTCTGCAAAACTAATTTAAAATGAAATATTTAGGTTGGTTAAACATTTAAGAACCATGCATGTAAAAGGATTATGTATTTACTGAAAATATTTAAAATATGTATCATTTGATGCAATATACACATATGTTTTATAAATGAAATATCAAGAGTTCTTCATATTAATAAACTTCATATGTTTTAATTATCCATTTAATTAGTACACTTTTCCATGATAACATATTAAAGTGGGATTTAAATTATTTCTGAATACATAATAAAATGTATGTACAATTATATGATATGGGAATAATAATATATGTTTAACTATAATAATATTTATGTAAATACAATTATATTATTATAATTTATATATGTAATTACAATATATGTAAATACAATTATAATATACTTACCATGAATGTTTCACTTGCCAAAATGATTAATTTCACTCTTTGAAATTCATTTAATATTAATATAAAAGATGTATATTTTACATTATGTATATGTTCCGAATAAATTTTGTATAATAATGAATGATGCCTCCTAAATCGTACGGAAATAACGTTCATTTAATAAACACAATGTATGTATTATATCCTTTTTTTTTACTTCTTGCTTTATGAAGTTAATCAAATTTAGCAAATAAAAAAATCATATATTATGTATAAATAATTTTAAATTATTTAATGAAATAATAAAAACGTTAATGATTACCAGTTCTACGTTTTTGACTTTCTTAATAAAAGTTTAAAATATTTTCTAGTGTTTAGCCTTTACTTCACTAACAAGAGCTACAGAATATAAAAAATTTGTCTTTATTACCGATCAGATATTAATTCTTAAGCATCTTAAATGAGTTTTTAGAGCAGAAAATTTTAAGAAATGACATACATTTCCCTAATTATTAATATCATGTTCCTTTTAAAATTAAAATAAGAATCTAAAATCAATTTTAAGTCATGGATAAAATAAAATTCATTTCAATAGAAAACTATCAATTTCTTATAAACTTAGTATGCATGGAAAAATGTTGCAAGAGAATTCAATCTTTATGATAGATCTATTGAAATGATTATCATTAAATAATGTTACGCTTTGGTTTCATTCAAGTTTACTTA
>JAPDSC010028680.1:2307-40922 GCA_026290005.1 Latrodectus geometricus
ATATACATAATTTTAATTATTAATTTATAGAATAAGAAATATATAAAGATTCACAGACTTTGTTGCGAGATTCCACTTAAATATTCTCTTCATTTCAAACTTAAATATTCTTAATATGTTTAAAAAATTATTAATAATAGTTAACTAAAAGTTAAAATATTTCACCAAAATGTTTTTATTTAAAATGCACATAAAAAGCACTTTTCTATTGAATATCAAATTTTTATTCATACATTTTCTCTTGTGAGAGGGAATTGCAAATTGAATAAGAGGAAAAAAGCTTTTTTACTACTAAATGGCAACAATTATGGTTATAATAGAAATTTGTTAACTTGAACAAATTCTAAATATTTCTCAGAAGTATTTTTATGATTTCCTTTTTAGTATCTTATTTCGCTCAAAAGTAAAAACATATTCTAATCATTATATTTTTCGTTTGATTACTAAAATTTAAAATTTTCAAATCGATACTATATATTTGAATAATATGGAATTTATTTTTTAAATGTTAAATTAATATTGCTTATAAATTCCTATTTCTCTTATGCATAAAATAATTTCTTTAAAAATGCTGTAAACGAAACAAAGGAATTCCTCTTTTCCAAAATAGCGTTTAAGGCAACATAAAACTTTCCTTGTCAAATAATCTCAATTCGAATCACAAGAAACAGTATTCTAAATTCATCAATACTCAACGATATTTTAATTTTATAAACTAATTTTGTTATATGTAATTACTCTTAAGTTAAACAATAACTTTGCTTCATCATTAATTTGAATTTTTAACGAACGTAATTAATTATTGTCTTATAATCATAAGTTGCAACCGTAATTTTGTTTAAATTTTATTAAATTTGATAGCTTAAATTTGATTGAAAAATATATTTAAATTTCAAAATCTACGTCAAATTTGTTCGAAAAATTTAATTGTAACTGTGCATGTTTTATTTATATTGCGTGAGTATAACATTTTCTTTATCTCCTCCGTTTATTAGTTCAAACTATGTATTAATAAAGTATATGAAAAAGTATTATTGAATCTATGACGGAAGATATGGAGTTTACAATTGTTACCATGTAAATTTTGCTTTCGATTGGGTGAGATTTTTCAAAAACTTTTGTTACATTTTTTTTAATAAAGGATGAAAAATTTGTTTCATTAGGTCTAGTTATTACAAATATAATTATTTAGGCCCAGTACCATTAAGTCGCGTTTAATACTACTTTTATTAACTACATAATCAAGTGTAAGTTATTCTCATTGCTTAAACTCAGTGTGACTATTTGAACGTTTACTCTAAACAGTGTCATGAAGAAATTCAGAAGACATAAATCTTTAAAAAATTTGTTCATCATTAGAAAAACTTAAGTACAAAATACGAACGTTCCATCCTTCAAGTTTCTGGTTTGAAGCTATTTAAAATAGGTAATTTATTTCAAACCTCCCTGAAGATTGGAAGGGCTGTAATTTTGTCATCAATTTCAAAGCAAGGGACAATGTTGTATTATTTTGCAGACAGTAGAAAACAGGAAATCGCACTTGGATTGCATATAAATCATCACTCTACAATAATGGAGGTGGGATCAAAAGTAAAAGGTTGCTTAAAGCGCGTGATTTTTCCAATTCACAAGTCCATGGGAGAAATATTATTTCATCCTCCTCGTTTTCTGAACTACGCAACAAAAGAAATGGGAAGGTTTCAGCAGTACTTCTGCTGTCAGAATTACTTTGTATGCATGACCAAAACACTCCTTTTATTGGGGGGTGGAAGAGGGATTTCTGAAAATTAAAAAGGGAGAAGAAGCTTCGATAAATGGCAAGAATAACCATTTTCTAAATAAAAGGCGACAAGCAGAATGTGGTGTGATTTAAAGCTAACATAAGCAATTATTCTATTTTTATTTGTACAGTTAACAACATAGAAAATTGGTCATGAAACTTACAATTTAATTTAGGAAAATCCTTAACAATTAAAATAGAAAAAAAAAGACAGTAGCGTGTGATTTGTATGATGGTAAATCATTTATAAAACTTCATCGAAAAGAATGATAATTTAAAAGTGCTGAGCTTATATGGTAAAAAGTGCAATTAATTACCATGTTTAACACAGAAATATTATTTAATTCTTCTTCTTCTTCTTCTTCAGTGGCCTGACAGGCCAGGAATGGCCCTTGTCTTCCGCAGAATCGAATTCCAAGATCTCCTAACTGTGGCCCGAGACCTCCAGTTTGCAATTTTTAGAGTTTTCAAGTCCTTTTCAACCCAGTCGAGCCATCTGAGTTTAGGCCTCCCTCTTTTTCGGGTGCCGAATGGTCTGGTTGAGAAGATCTTTTTTGTTGTATGGATTTCGTCCATCCTGCACAGGTGGCCTACCAACACCCTTTAGAATACTATTCTAGAGGGTATTGGGCCTACCCATTTTATCCTCTGAATCGTTATGTAGCTGACTACATCTGGTTCTCCAAACAACTTGTAAAGTTCAGAGTTAGTTCTTCTTCTCCAGATGTCGCTACAGTTTATACCACCAAAAATGCTTCACAAGATTTTTCTGTTATTTCATCAATTTGAATTATATAAATTATCTTTCAAAAATTATTTACAAATAAATAAGAATAAAATATTTGTGATTGAATTAATTAATTACTTTTATAATGTATTATATAAATAAAACACTTTTGAATGTGTAAAATAAAGAAACACATAAATATGACTTTATTAAAAAAGTAATTGGATTAATTTGCTTAATTTTAAGCCTATACAAAATGTCTCTTAAGCATTATAATACACCGTGAAATTTTTTAAACTTTGAGGCAAATTTCTTTTGAACTCTATTTTTTTAAATATCTTAATTGCGAAAAAAAAAACTATTCTTTTAAAAATATTATATGTATATATATTATTATTACTTTTTTTATTTTTCAATAAATAATATTAAATTACTTACTTTATATTCCGTATTGATGCGTAAAAATAAGTCAAATGTCACAATCTTTAAGATACAGAAATTCAACTGCATCAAACACAGCAGATATATACTTTCTTTTAAATTTATGCTAGAAAAGTTTTTCAAAATACTTCTAGTTTGTATAATTAAATTAAAAACTTGTAATTTTCTTTAATAATTATTATTATTGTTATTTTTTTATTTTCTAGAAAAATGTTTTCACACATGTTAAAGATTATTGCAATGCGATATATTCCATACACATGCAGGTTTATCTAACTAAAAATATTAACTGAATTTTCCTGAAAGTTAAAATTTAGGGAGATACAAAAATATTAAAATCGTGATACTAAACTTCTGAAGATAAATAGAAGGAGAAGTTATATTAGGTTGAGGAAAAAGAAATCCATTACTTTTACGTGAACTTTATGTAACTTCTTTTGGATTCACTTTGTAAAAAGGTTTAAAACAGCTTTCATTTAGATTTTTAGGTCTTGCGCGTTACGACTGCTGACATGCGGTTAACTTCGATCATTTTTGATATTTTATAGACATTTTCGACGATGCTGTATCCACATGCGAGGTGCATCTCTAACATCAAAAATACCTGAGCGGAATCGACGAAACAAAAATTGTACGTACCTGGTTGTTACAGTCTTATATAGGACGATAAACACCTTTCAAAATATTAGCCACCCGGCTATCTTTTTCACCGTTACAAGAGAAAAACGAAAGTGTATCAAATTTTCTGTTTGTCGTCTTCCATTTTTAAACCTTGTACTCGTAACTGAATAAATCAAACAAAAAACTGCAAGAGGATATTTTAGTGTCAAATGTCACCTTTCCAACGAGCATAAATCTGAAATTGTTTGATAGATACCTCACGAGATATCGATCACTATAGACATCTACCGAAAAAATAATGGATTACTTTTTCCCCAAACTTATTATGAAATACTAAGAAATTATTTATTCATTAGGAAAAAAGTTAAATTCATGTCTGAAAGGATAGGTGCCTTTGTGGTGAACATAATTTTAACATCAATGCAACACAATTTAAATAAAATTATCACATAAAAACAGAGAATAAAATTAAGCAGTAAATATGTATTTTAGCATGTAATGGAAGAAAGTTAAAATATCTTTTTCCAATAAGTTCTAGATTTTTGGACGAATATGCTTGATCTAGTTATAAATCTATTCGTAATTTGATCAAAAATATTTGTGTAATTTTATTTTTTCAAAAAGAAACATGTTGATAACGACTTGGTTACTAAATTCTATGAAAAATTGTGAAACAAAAAATTAGTTATATGTTATTAGTAACTATGTAATTAAATTCAAATGAATTTTCCACGTGTTTATTTGATATTTGAAATTAGTAAAATGTAATCAAAATGAAAGGTAAAAAATAAAGTTTTTTTTTCCGCATATTTAAATCATTAATTAGTATTTAAGATTTAATTCATAAAACGCATTTGTACTCGATCAGAATTCTTAACTTTCTTAGATTTTAAATAAATCTTTTTTGATTCTTAATTAGTAAAAAAAAGAATCCCAACTGATTAAATTATATTTCTATCTTTTAAAGGCTTCACTTTAATTCTTTGAGATTTTTTGAGTTCTAAGCAATAAAAGAATAGAAATTTATTCCATTTAAGTGAAATTTCTCTCGCTATTTTTAAGAGAGTAATTTGTTTTAAGAAATTTATAGAAATGAATAACACCACAGTATTGAACACAAGCCATTGTTATTTTGTTAAAATGAAAAAATTATTTTAATTTCAATATTTAAACCCAGAGGAGAACAGAAACTGATGCAGCAATTTTTTACAATGTTGATAATATGGTGATGACTAAATATATTTTGAAATTTATTTTTTTTAATAGTAGCAGACTATTATTGTTTTCTTGATTATAAAAAACAGCTGAAAGTTTTATTAAATTTAATTAATACATTAATATTAAGACAGTTAATAATATGTCCTGACTGAGTTTCTAATCACCCATCCATTTAGTTATAATCCATTAGTTAATCCATTTAGTAATAAATATATTCCAGATCAATAAATATACTTCTGAAATACTATATTCACCAATGAAATTAGAATTTGAATTGTGTTTTTGGCATCACCCATTGCAAGCAAGCTGTCGGTAAAGCAGTAACTCCAAAATCCAACAGAAAACTTCAAGGATCTTATTTATTATCTGATTTTCTGTGTCCACTTTCAGACCGAAATGCCACAAGGCATGTCCTTTCCACATGAATGCAGACTCACTGCTGAAATTTCGTAACGGGAAAAGGATGCTATCAATTTTGCTTTATTTCACAACTGACGAGGGACATTGTGTGCTTTTCAGAGGGGTGGATAAGAAAGGAGATACTGGAGCAAACTTTTAGGAGAGATATGAGAATTGTAAATGACCTTGGTCGAGTGTTATTATCATACTTACATTATTTTTTTATGTAGTGATACAGTTTTTGTAAATAATTAATCGAAATCACTAATGGTATACATGGATACGATTAATTTTTTTACATATAAATTATATAAAAAAAATGAAATATTTTTATATATTAAAACAATACTATCAAAATATGAAATATATGAACGTAGAATAAATAAATAAAGATTGAATTAACACTATTTTGATTAATTATAGCATAAATTATTATTAGGTTGGGGAATAAGTTATCCATTATTTTTTCGGTAGAAGTTTGTAGTGATCGCTATCATGTGAGGTATCTATCAAACAATTTCAAATTTATGCTCATTGGAAAGGTGACATTTGACACTAAAATATTCTCTTGCGGTCTTTTGCTTGATTAATTCAGTTATGAGTACAAGGTTTTAAAAATAAAAGACAACAAACAGAAAATTCGATACATTTTAGTTTTTCTTTTATAATGGCGAAAATGCTAACCAGGTGGCTAAAATTGTGAAAGGTGTTTATCGTCCTATATAGGACTGTAACAACCAGTTACGCACAATTTTGGTTTCGTCGATTCCGTTTGGGTATTT
Source organism: Latrodectus geometricus (assembly GCA_026290005.1). NCBI lineage: Eukaryota > Metazoa > Arthropoda > Arachnida > Araneae > Theridiidae > Latrodectus > Latrodectus geometricus. Next base: position 8,276 of record JAPDSC010028680.1, read on the forward strand.
GGATGCTAAAGATGCACCTCGCATGGGTACAACATCGTCGAGAATGTCTATAAAATATCAAAAATAATCAAACTTGACAGCATGTCAGCAGTCGTAGCTTAGCACAAGACCTAAAAATCTACATGAAAGCTGTTTTAAACCTTTTTACAAAGCGAATCTGAAAGAAGTTACAAAAAGTTCACGTAAAAATAATGTATTTCTTTTTCCCCAAACTAATATTTACTTTCCACTTCATTAATAAAATAAATAAAATAAATTTTTCAATCACTTTAATTATTGAACACGATTTTTATGTATAAGCAATATTATTATTATTATTTTAAACGTATTATTTAATTTTTTTAAGTTATTGTCATACTAAAACGTTTATTAAATTTTAATTATTATATTTTTGAATTTTTTTAGATGATTTTCATGTTGAAACAACTATATTATTATTTTAAACATATTATTTAATTTTAAGTTTATATTATGCTAAATATTTTGCTAAAGTTATTTACAAGTTATAGCTCAATATAATTTTTTATGAAGAATTCGGTAAATTTATTGATATCCTGAGTGGATTTTCTCATATTGTATTATTTTCGGGACTTATTTCAATAATTCCTATTTTAATAAAATTTAATGCATTTATTTACAGCTATTAATCTTGAGTGAAATAAATTATGAGGAATTAAATTTAGATAAGTTCGCTAATTATTTTCTAATTTAAATTCACTAATTATTTTCTAAATTTAGGTGAATGACTTAAATAATTTTAACTGTTAAACGAAATCTATTTTCACACTAATGCGATTTAGTTTAGTTTTTCATTATAAATTATTTTATCGATCAACGTTTTCTAATATTTAAAGTTAATAAATGTTAACATAAAAAATGGACAAAATAACTTGCAATAATTACGAATGTTTTGTTTAAATGAAATTTTTCTATTTATTTTTCATCATATTGATAATAGCTCTCTTTATTATTGTACTTATTATTAAAATTTTAATTTTTCGTTCACTTACTGAATATAAAAAATCAGTGCAATATTTATAAAATAAGCATACAATGTTTGATTTGGATTTTTTTGACTTAAACACGTTTCAGTGACAAATCCTTATATATTTAAAATAATAAATTTAATTTTTATAAAAATAAATTCTATTGAATAGTTTTTTCGGTACACCGGAGAAATAATCATGTGATTTCTGTAAATGTAAAAAAGTTAAAATTCGAAAAATAATCCTGAACAATTTATAATTATAAAATGTATGCATTTTTCAATGTATAATTTATTAAAAATACATTTAAATATTAGAATTTACTTACTTAAAACATTAGAATTTTTTTAATTATTTAAAACATTAAAATTTTTTACTGACTTAAATTCCATAAATATATACTTCCTAATATATTTAAGCTTATATGTACCATAACAATTTAAAAGCATATTAACGATTAAGGAATAAAGATTCATGAATTTTAATGAGCTTCCCTAAATGTTTAAATTATAAATGTCCAGGATATTCCTTCAGAATGGTGAGAAATGCCTTTGTTTTCACTAAGCGGTGTATTTCACCACTTTGAGAGAGGATTTTTTTTTTATTTCTCGTGGCGGGCACCCTAGAGTAAGTAAGTAACATTAGCTCATTTGCCGCAACAAAGCCGGTAGCTACTACTCATTTTATCGTTACCCGGTGAGAATGTGAACCAAGTCACGGAAACACGAATAGCATCACCCACGCCACACCACCACAAACCAGTTTATAACTTATTAAAGCCACATTCATCCATCCAGGACAAGAAACACAGAGAGAGAAAGTACATCCATGCCCGAGCCGGGATTCAAACCCAGGTCCTCCCCATCCGTAGTCAGTTACGCTAACCACTAGACAGATTGACCGGCACTTTGAGAGAAGATCCTGAAGAATTATTTATAAAATTCTATAGAATTAAAATTCCTGTAGAATATTGGCTATAAATTTTTTGTTCGATAATATTAATCCCTTAAAATAACTTACGGTAGTTACATCACTAAGAATCAATGGAGTTATAATAAGCATGAGTATGAGTAAAAAATTGACGTGTTATCAGAAACTGTGTTTAGAAATAGAAAAAGCACAAAAATTCCTATGAAGAATGGGAAACAGAACATGACGAAAAGCCAAATAGTACTTAGAAACAACAATTTCTTTGACATGTTCACACGAGTATTTCTAAATAAAAATATATTAATAACAAAATTCTTGTGATTCTATCCCTTCATCTTCTTTCAAACAAATAAGTGAGTACGTTATAACATTTATGATGTCTTTGTTTTACTCCTTATAGCGGGGGGGGGGCAAATTTTTGGGATCCAGAGTCTACTCCACGTTTAAAAAATCGAAGGCTGTCTACCAATGACAAAGCTAAATTAACGTACATATTTATTTTTGGTAACAAGAAAAAATGGTAAATTATTTAATTTCTCTAAAAAAAAAAAAACTTAATATTTACAAAATGAAAATTTACTGACGAAAATAATCAAAGTATCCATATATCAAAAATTGACCATCCTATTCACTTCGTTTAGTTGAAGTTTGGCACTGTATATCTGCGAAAGTTTATCATATTGTGGCTAGAACGAGCTTATTGCAATGCATAAACACGAAATTAAATGTTCCTCTGTTAAATGGACCCATGTTTGTTTTTTGTTCATGGTTGAAAAAGCAGATTCACAAAGATACCTCGATCCAAACTAGGATTTCAAATTCAAAATCAATTTGTAAATATTTGAAAACGTTTCCTCAGAAATTAATTTCCAAAAATCAGTATCGCTAAATATGCTCTGGATCTAAGAAATATATCGCATCTTAATTTAATAATTTCTTCCTCGACCATGATTGATGTGATATCTATTAAATGTCCTATTTTTTCAGATACTCCATCAATGTTGACATTTTCATTAAATGGAAATATCATAAAATTGAATATTTCTTTTTCAACCTAATTAAGTCAGCGAATCTTCTTTCAAAATCTTCGAACAAAACAAGTAAGTATTAAGCGAAATCTTCGAAGTCTCGGTTTGAATTATGGATGCACTCTTCATGTTTTTGAAATTTTTGAATTCATGTTTTCTTAATTGAGATCCATACCTTTCTATAGTTTTTTTAATGTTTTAATAGCGCTCAACATGTCCATTTTAGGTTTCAAATTGTAAACCTTTTAATCATAAATCTTTAAGTCGTAAATCTTTGCACAGTTTGTTTTAGGTTTTAAAGCGTAGACTGTAGTAAATTTATATTTTAAATAATTCATTGATTCTATGTCATAAGTCATAAATTAAATTGTTAATATCCGAGGTCATTATCGGGATGGTCACGTGGACTACCTAAAATGTCTTCTCTGTCTACCAGTCGACAGCGGTCGACATCTTGGCCATCCCTGCCTCTAGCATTAATATTTGCACTTTATTTAGTGCTCACAAACGGTGCTATAATTGTATTTTCAAATAAATGTCTTGTTTATTATAATTTTATCTTTATTTATATTGATAAGAATTTAAATTTTAGTTTACTGTTTTCCTTCCTCAATTTAATTTTGGTTTAACAGTTCAGGGGTTCGAATTCCGCATTGGACTTGGATGTTTGTAGTGAAAACGTTTCCATAAACAACATCCTCAATTTTTAGAAAGTACATCAGGAAATAAAACCAATTTATCACAAACTAACTAAATATATCAAGATTTAAATTTCAGAATATTACATATATCATTGTTTATATTAAAAAAGAAAAACCAGTAAGAATTTAAGCATTATTAAGCATAACCTGGCGATGAAATGCATGGAGATTTTGTACAGGTTTACTGGTTATAAACTATTTAGTTTTTATTGTTTAAATTACGCGTATATTTTTCCAGATTTTTCATAACAAATTCATCTTTTTGCAATGAAAACTATTTTAAATTTAAATTTTACATAATCACTTATAACTGTGGAGTTTTTGGAACCAAAAGATTAATTTCTAGAAATAATCTGGTTATTTAATATCGATTATATCAATATTATGAAAGTCATGTTTTAGTCCCAAACATTTCCCATCAAATTACTGTATTTATTCTAAATTATTTTAATATACTTTTGATAATATTCTGAGAAGAACAAAAATGATATTCAAGTAAACTTAAGGGATATATACAAAAATTTTCTCATAATTGAATTTGTTTTGTAAAATATTCTCTATATTTTTATTCAAGTTAAGATTTTGAATTCTGATAAATTATATTATAAAACTTATGGATTTAAGTAATTTTAATTTCTAAAGTTTAGCTTTTTTTGGGCTAATTTTACTTCTAATTTGATTATTGTTTTCTACATTGATGAAATATTTAAGTTATGGACAGTTAAAAATTAAAGCTAAAATTTAAGTTAAAAATTAATCAGTTAAATATTTAAATATCATTGTTATTCATTTTAAAAATGTTTCTATTATTCATATAATACAAATATTAACTCCCCAATCAACCCAAACTTGTTCTTTTTTTATTTGAACTGCAGTTCTCTCTTATTTTTACGTTTCTAGAAACATCTGTCCCCCCCCCCCTCCTTGGAAAAGTAAACAATTTTAGACTTTTAAGACTCGATACATTGTCAGTCAGCTGCCAAGCCTTTCCTCTAAGAAAGGATACATCATTTCTTCGCCTAAGACTGTGTCTAATCGCAGATGTGTAATTAGCATTCGTCATGTATACCAGGACTTCCTGTTTTCCCACGATCTGATACAACTTGCTCATGTGAAATACTTTTAGAACTTTCAGAATACCCTTTATCTTAAGAATATTTAAGTTTAAAAAAATTTCCTACCAAAAGATTAAAATGTAATTTGAAGTTATTTTACATTAGCTCAACAGATGCGCACAGATTTACTCCTTAGAGTTATAAATAATTTCTTTATTTATTTTTTTTTATTTATTTATTTTTATTTTTTTTTTATTTTTTTATTTTATTTTATTTTTTTTTTTTGTAAAAAAAATTCCGAATTAAGTTAAAATCATATTTCTCATAGAATTAAAAATATATAGTGTTATTCAAATGACTTATATATAAATTTTAACAATTACAAAAAAAATTGATATATTCTATTACTGATAGCAATAGCAATAATTATTATTTAAAAAAAGAAAAACAATGCGTAACTTATAAATAGTTAACATGTTGTCTAATTGATGAAAATAAAAATATTAATCCACACATTAACATCAATATTAGAGTATATGTTTAAACAAACAATGTGTATTTTCTAAACAATAATATGTTAATGATTTCAATGATGCAATCAATTCAGAATTCAAATTTTTCGATCATCAATCATTGATGGTTTCAATTTAGTAAAAGAAAAATTTAACCCAATGAATAAACAAAGTTCAGTAAAGCTTAGCTTTAAATAAAAATCAGAAATTAATTTATAATCTATTTTTTAAGGAATCAAACAATACATTTTGTTTGTTGAAATTATAAATAACATTTAAGTGGCTTAATTCTTTTACAGATTCTATTGCGTATAGCAAATATGTTTGCAAAAACAATGACCATCTTCAAGTCAATTAATATATTACCAATTTGATAATGATTGAATTTGATAAAATTGGGAAAATTAATTCATGAAATTAGCGATATTCACGCAAAAGCATAACTTTTGATGTAACAAAGTATAATTTTTCATTCAATCAAAATCATAGCTTTTGAGATAAAAAAGATAATAAAAATTGAAGGGAAGAAAAATTAGAAATTAAAATCCATAGTTTCCAGTTAATAAAAATATGGTTTTATTCGTTAGAATAGTAAATAAATTTTAATTTTCAAGTGGAATTCTTTGACACTTTTTATTGCTGATAAAAATACAAATAAATATGTTTGCAAACGTGAATGTCTTCTAAACAATAAACAACGACAATTTAATGATAATTCAATATGATAAAAAAATTATCCCGAGAAATCGGCAAAACTTACATGAACGTTGCTTTAAATTAAAATTGAAATCAAAATAAGAAAAGATTTTGATTAAAAAATAATTTAAGTTCCTTAACAAAATCAAATCTTTATCTTCAATAAGTACTTAAATATTAATCAAATGCATTTACATTGATAAATGGCTTAGAAAGAAATTCCTTTATTATGTTTCAAGACATTTAGAAAGAGAGGTTTCAGCAATTTATTTAAATAATTACTAAAATTTTACAAAAAAATTTGGAAAATTAAAATTTGCCTACAGTTTTAGATTAAATTGATTAAAAATTCATCTGTACACTGCTGTAGTAGTAATTATCCAAATTAATTTAAATGAGAAATATGAACATTTTCATAATAATACTATCACCAAAATAAGAACAATTTTTAAATATTTTTTAGTTTTTTTCTTCTCATTATTAGAAATAATTATTTTACCAATTTTTATTTGTCTTGAAAATAGGGGAAAATTCATTGAAACTTTCAAATTGGAAAATAAAGTTTTGGATTCTTTAAATAGTCCACATAAGCCTAAATCTGTGTTAGTCATACATAACCATAGACGGACATCCTCTTCATTTGCATACGTTAAGTCTGATAAGAAATGTGACTTCATCGTTATAAGAACATGATTGGCTATAGTAACTCAACGATTTTTGCAAAAGTCGATACTCTTTGAATAATTATCATATCTTGTGTGTTCTCTAATCTATTATGATTTATATACATTTTGTTTCTCAGGAAGCATTAATATATATAATGACATCAGATATACACATGATAATTATATTCGTTATCTGCCAAGAAAGTAGAAATTACATGGGAATAGAATGATATGTGATATCAAGATATGTACCTATTATATCAAGATATGTATCTATTAGATAGTCATTTAGATAGTCATTCATTTCTATTCCGAAAACTAAACTCAAATTATATGTTTTTATAATATAAATTGGCAACTGACAATCATCGCTATTAGGTCATCGGGATAAGAAAAGATTATCTGGTTATTAAGAAACAAAATTGATCCAGTTGATGTATTACACTCCCATTTTTAATTCATTTCTAAACTGCCCCCTTGCAGTGTAATCAATGTTCTGAATTAAAGGCTCTGACTGACATTGATTTACTTAAATTAGGAGATAATGAAGCTAAACAAAATCACTGACAAATAAACTTTTTCTTTGAAAAACACATCTTTGGAAATATTTTAAACATAAGGAGACATTAAACATATAAATAATGGCGAGAAAAGAAATTTGATGATTTAGATGTGGAAATCACATTGGAACAAACATTTTTTTCCAAAATCAACCAAGCATCATGGGCCACTAAAAGTTACAGTTTTAAGTAAAAAGTTCAAGTGAAAGTAATTGTTAATAAAAAAAGTATTTAAGTTTAATTCGGATAAATAAAAAAAAAGTTATGCATAATTAAAATAAACTGTTATTATTTTACAAATAATAAATTTAAATTAAATTTATTAATATTTTTATAATAATAAATACAGCAAGCATATCTTTAAGTTTAAGAAAAAATTGTTTAAACAATAATTCTCTGTATTTTAGAACTTGAAAGCCAATTTGTGCTTCAGGCTTAAACAATTGCAAATTCAAACTTATAATTAAGTATTTTTTATTAATACAAATTAGAAAATAAATATATTGATAAGAAATTTGAATGTAATACATTTCTACCATGATACTACTATGAATACCATAAATACTGAAATGAGATTTTTTTAGCAATCGTGCTCTTTCTGTTTTTTAAATTTGAGGTTATTTCTCTCTTTACTATCAATTGTTGCACTTAAAGAATCATTAGACAGAGACCTACGACATAAAGTGGATCCCAGTCCATTGGAGATTTTCATGACAACTACTGATATCAAACTCAAGAACTGCTGAGATGAAGCCAGAATGCTAACCGCCTAGAGAGAAACTAGTTCAGAGTAAATAAAGAGGCTTAAAGAATCTAATTTCTCACATTTGTTGACATTAATATTAAATCTGAAAAGATCTCTCCCTCAGAAATAACAGAAGCCCATAGGCTACTACAAAGTAGTAGTAGCCTATATACTGAACGGCATTCTCTATTGTCCACGATGTAAATTGTCTTCCAAAAGAACTTTCTGTAATTATTGGAATATGCCCATGTTTCTCAAGGGAAGAGATACAATGGAAAAAACCCTCAAATCATTCCAATAGACATGCGCAGATGGCATAAATATATATTTTTATTTCTCATTGTTTAACAGTGCCTAGAATCGAACTCTGGACCTTTCAATCTGAAGAATGCTATTCTATCACTAAGCCACAGTGCGCTCTATTTATGCGTATTTTAACACAGTGTAATCAAATGGAATATAGGCAATTAAATTGAATATATTAATCATATACTATCAACACAAACAATGTATCTTCAAAAAATGGTTCGCGAACTGTCAGCCGATTTGTTATATTTATACTTGTATTTATACTGTTTTGTTATATTTATACTTGTATTTATATTTTATATTTATACTTGTATAAGTGTGATAATTATAATAATTTTACTGCTGAATTATTGATGTTTATGCAAAATAGTTTAGAACTATTTAAATGCCTTTATGAGATTCGTAATCATGCATAGAAAATTTACCCTTTGTACTTAAGAAAAAAGAATATAAGCCCGAATTATAAAATAAATAAAGACACTAATATTATTTTCAAATGCAAAGGTATTTATAGACAAATACATAGGTATTTATAGTTATTTACCAAGGTATGGGTATTTATAGGTATTTATACCAAGGTAAATGCTTATACAAATACAACAAATAAAAATGGCGAGAAAATTATAATTAGAATAATAAATAATCAATTTTTATCTGAAAGATATTGCTTTTTTTTCTATATGAATAAGTAATTTTATTTTTTAATTTCCTAAAGATATTGGCTTTGGAAAAGTTCTTTTTCAAGTAGTTTAAATGGTAAATATATTATTATAATCCTTTATGTTTACATGTTATTGAAGATTAACAGTATATTAAGCTCATCTGATTTTTGAGTGCTTTAAATTACTCTCAGAAAATGTTGCTAGTTTTGAGAAGAGAGAGAAATTTTGGATTTCAGGCAGAGAACTGAGAAAAGCCTAAATAATAACTCGACGAAAACAATACGTTTTAAAAAACAAATGAAATAAAAAATAGTTTTGTTTTATTATTATACAAAAAAAAAATAATAATTTTTCAAAAACTGGAAAGAAAAGGTAAATATTGTTATATTTTAGATAGAATATTCATGGGGATATAGAAAAATGGAGGATCATATATCGTGTATATTTTTTCTAATCTTTGTAGTTACATATAAATGAAACCACATATATCTTGTATTTATTTAGGTAACGGTGCAAGAAAAACTGCACTGCTCAGAGAAGTTAGGATTTTGAAAATTCAAACAGAATCTATTTTTTATTTAAATCTTTTTTCCCCTCCAATTGGACACAAAATCCCTTGATTAATTTTATAATAAATAAAAAATTAATTGAAAATATTTTACAAAATAAATTAAGGAAATTGTAACTTTAAACTGGGTTGCTAAAATTACAGAAGAAATGTCTTCCAAGAAGTTGATCACACACACATATGATTACACATTTTTTTTGATTAATCAACAATTAAAGTTAAAGATTAATCAGCAAAATTCCTCATGGAAAGAAAAACAATGAAATTATAACTTCTAATAAGTGTAATAAATTCATATAAAAGAACATTTTTTTCTGAAATTAACTCACATATTCTAAGATTAATATTCTAATTTTTTTAATCAGATTATACATCAGATTTTACTAGGGAATCCTTTATTATCAGATTTTAAATAAAACAAATCATTCGAAATGAAATTCTTGCTTCCAACAAAGAAACAAAAAAAAATTAATCTATTAATGCTACATTTTTTAATGCGTAGTAATTTTTTAAATTACATGAAAGAAAAATTTTAAAGGGAAAACTATTTGATGTTGTTGTAGCTTATTCTCCAGGTTCTGAAAAAGCCAGACTTGATCTATAAGAACACTAAATTTCAAGAACTTCAGCTTGAGTACCAGATTGATGAATACATCCCACCGAGAGAAAGTAAAGCATTAGAAAATATGCTCGACAAAAGCGATGGGAGGTTAAATTCTTTTAGCTTCCATAGAACCAAGGATATTTGATGTGACCACTGACAAGTCTATTGAATGCACTACTAGAGAATCCTTTACCACACGTGGAGTTTAGAACTTTTCTCGTTATTTTACTTTTGTACCAAAAATGAGAGTGGCGCATTCAATCCATGAAAATTTGGAATGTTTCCAAAAACTTACAAAGGTTACAATACAAACAGTTACGGGGTTGAAGGTGGTTGAAGAAGAGACCCATTGACCACCCTCATTGTTTGTAAATAAAACTGCTATTCATATGTTAGGAAACATTCACATGTTGTGTAAATCTAAAATATTGGACACTTGATGTTGAAACGAGCTTCTGCTGTTGGATAATATTCATATACCTTCTAAGTCCTTTTCAGATAGCATCGCCCCTAAGCGTCTCTCTCATTAATTATTAATTCACTTCTGAATTCTGAACAGGAATTCGGGGTAATTTAGATGAGCAGTAATTTTTACTCGAGGGAATAATTTCATTTAAATTACATCGTTATACTTTCTGATTAGAACACTCTAATCATAAGAATTCAGCTTTCTCATAATGAGGTAATATGCCAAATTAATGCAATGTATTCTAATGCAAATATTACATTAATTAATAACACTGAATAATCGTTATGTTAAATTAAGCATATTAAAGTAATTACATTGATGAATATTACATTAATGTAATATTCGTTTCATAATATTCGTTTTATAAAATTATACATGAATAACCGTTATATCTCCAAATGGAGTAATGGGCCAAATTAATGCAATGTAATTGAATGCGAATATTACATCAATTAATAACACTGAATAATCATTATGTTAAATTAGATATGCTAAAGTTATTAAATTGAAGAATATTACATTGAATAATCATTACATCTCCTATTAGAGTAATGTGCCAAAGTAATGCAATGCATTCGAATGCGAATATTACATTGATTAATAACAATGAATAATCGTTATGTTAAATTAAGCATGTTAAAGTAATTATATTGATGAATATTACATTAATGCAATATTTGTTTCGTAATATTCGTTTTATGTTATTATACATGAATAATTGTTATATTTCCAAATTCAGTGATATGCCAAATTAATGCAATGTAATCTAATGCAAATATTACATTGATGAATATTACATCAATGTAATATTCGTTTCATGTAATTAGACAAGAATAATCTTTATATCACTAAATATGCTAATGTACCAAAAAAATGCAATGTTATCTAATGCGAATATTACATTGATTAATAACACTGAATAATCGCCATGTCACTTTAAGTATGTTAATGTAATTACATTGATAAATATTACACTGAATAATTCTTATGCTAAAGTAATAAACGTAATCTATTATGAATATTACATTTATTAATTGTTAATGTTAATGTTATACATAATAATCTAACACGAATATTATTCTTATTAATTGAATTTATGTTGTTATGTTTCGTAACCCTTTTTCTTAAAATTACATTCTGGATTAATAATAGGAATATAACATTGATTAATGAACAATAATATGAATATTACATTTAATATTTAATGAAACGAATATTGCACTGTGAATAGTAGTTAAATTAAATTAATGAACGTAATCTAAGGCGAATATCATACTGATTAATTGAATTGCCGCTATTATGATTCGTAACATTTTTTAAAACTTATTTACAGTCATAAAAAACGAAAACTTTCATGTTGTTCTCTCTTAGTTTGCGAAGTCTGACGAAATCTGACTTGATAAATAAGACTTTCCAAGAAATTCCAAAAAGTCATGAAAAAAAACGTGGAGCAATGATTAACCATGTTTGCATTCAGTGATACAAGATACAGATAACTTCTTAAAGAGCTCAAAAGATATTTTAACAATAACTATTTAGATGCTAAACTTAATCCATGTTTTAAAAGTGATAAATTTTAAAAAAAAGAAATTAATGGCTTCTTTTAAGCTTAAAAAATTTTAAGTTTCAAAATGTGTGCTGTTTACTCTTCAAAAATAACGATTAAAAAAAGAATTTTGTTATAAAGATTTTAAATTATTTTGGAGATAATCATTTATTATTTTGGAGATATGTTTTCAACATGTGATCAATAACTAATGCAACACATTCATTCATACATGGAAAAGAGCATTTGAATCGAGCATTTACCTCAAGTGCATTCCTTGCATTAAGCTTTAATAATGTGGTTAAAGTAAATAGAAAAAGTTAGGTAAAATATGAGAAACTATGTAAAAATATTTTGTATTTAAGTATACATTTCCTGTATTTGTTTCTACAGGAAATACATAAATACATTTTTTTTATAGTTTTGACACCAAGCAGTGAATTGCAAGCATTTTAAAATTGCCTCCTTATAGATAGTGGTAACATTTCATAGATAGTGGTAGTATACATGTGTCGCAAGGATTCTTATAAAATTCATGTATCACAAAGGAGGAAACCTGGAAAACTTTCAAACATCCACATCAACAGATGTGCCCATGCAAAATGGATAAGTTCAACATTAATCTCCCGTAGTTCAAAATTGGCTAAGATCGAACCTGGGATCTTATCCGAAAAACATCCTGCCACTACACCACGGTGAGACCAATATAAGTCATGGTAAGACATAGTTTATTACAGTTTGAGGAAGAGAGAAAAAGTGGATCTATGTAGGCGCGAATTCGAATATAATGGTTGCAAATCTTTGATTAATCTTTAATTAAAATAATTGAACATAAACGCTTTATTAACTTAATTAACTCACATAAAAAATTGTAAGTGTCATCGTTACGAGAATTACAGTCGAAAATGTTTCATTTCATATTTTATATTATACAGAAAATCAATTCAGAAGATATGCTTACAATGAAAACATAGAATATTTAAAATTTTGTAATAAAGAACATTGAAATGAGGTATTAAATTGAATAAATATTTTTTATTTTATTTATTTATTGCTTTTGCTGTTAAAACAATATCAGCAAATAGAAATTATGTGAAGATTACGAAATCTTATTCTTTACCATTCGAATTACAAAAGATTCTGAAAAATCCTAATATAAATTAGAATCTAAGCTGTTTAAACCTGTAAAGTAGACCCGTACATCTTCCATTACAATTTCTTTATTTAGTGGTAACATAATCTTTATTCCTGAAATAATTGACAACTATAAAACTGATTCATGGATATTTTTAATCTATTATTCAAAATCACTGAAGAATATGATTTTATTTTTTTGTTAGTCATGAACGACGCATTGATAGAAATTCAATATCGTTAAAAAATTGAATTTATAAATGCATAGACACACCAGCATTTCTTCTGAAAACTGATATTTACGATTTTCCTCCTGTTTAATACAGCATCCTTAATTAATAATTTATTTCTTTATTTTAAAAGCCTAGGAAATTGGCTATGACGTCATTTGTTGCTTGACTTTCCAGTATCTCTGAATAGTACATACTAGAAATATTCATGCAAGGCACGAGTCAAGACAATTAGTGTCAAAAAAGTGTCCTTGTTTACACAAAGGACACAAGGTAAAAGATAGTTTAAACCGATACAAATACATTGATGAGCAGTCATGGTCTGTACTAAGGCCGTCACACTCGCCCTTTTAGGAAAATCAGGAACAGCCTCCGATTCCTTCAACAGGAATGCCCAAGGCTAACTGGTAGAATCCCACTAATGCCTTCCGCTTTATTCTTGCAAGATGATTTCTCTTAACCATTTATTATACTGAATGGAAAGAAAGATGGGCTATTGAAAGATTTCTGAAAGACCCTCGCACTTTTTCTTCTCCAAAAAGCCAGCTGCTTCATTCCCTGGAATGTCAGCTGCCTGAACACACAATGAGAGTCTGCTAGAAAGATTGATTTTGCAAGTTCTCTGCACTGCAAAATGTGGTTATTATCTGTATAGTATCTATTTACAATAGATTGGAGATCCGAAATCACACAAGATAACCACTCGATGGAAAGAAGATTGCCGGACAGACTGTTAATAGTCAAAGTTTTGGTGTCATAATGTGTAGAGAGAGCCCCGATGGAAGCATAACAATAAAAAGATACACTCGGCACAATCTTCATCAAGAAACATGGATCCATTTGTAAAGACATGTAACCAGAAATCCCTAGAGTATCTGCTTATAATAGCATGAATCTGTTGTATGCTCTTAATACAGAATGCTCATAACAAAAATTTGATAATTATTTCATAGAAAATTTATACAAAACGCAAAAACGGAGTCAGGTTAAAAAAATACATTTTCAATTATCTCTTTTTCTTTTCTCAAAATAATAACTCGATTTTCATCCATACGGTTAAATGAAGAAAATATTAAGCAAGGTTCCTCACACTAAATTTTTCACTTTATGAAAATGTGGAAAAAATTGTCCTCTGAAGCAAAAATTATATCACTATTAGTTGGATACCATATATTAATGCAATATTGCATAAAGTTTGAAGATTAAGCAAAAATGTGCAGAAAATCTAAGAAACAGACATGAATATTTTAAGTGGTTATTTATATCCTAGAATAAATATTTTAGCAGGCCGGCCACCCTGTCTGGTGGTTAGAGTACCTGACTACGGATGGGGTGGACCTGGGTTCGAATGCCGGCTCGGGCATGGATGTACTTTCTCTTTCTCGTTCCTCCGTGACTTGGTTCACAGGTGCCCACCGGGTAACGATAAAATGAGTAGCAGTTTCCGGCCTTGCCTTGTTATGGCAAATGGGTTGATTATTTAAGTGTACCCGCCATTAGAAACAGAAAAAAATAATTTAGTAGAAAACAATAGTACCTTCATTTCTTATAAGCGAATGGTTTTGAAAAATGATTTAAAACCTGTCTCGAAAATTTTTGAAAACATTTACTATTAATTAATAATGCAATTTATAAATATTTACTATTAATTTTTGTCATTAAGACTTACAGGTTTTCCGTGTGATGACCATCCCAGTTTTTTTAAGTCTTTTTTTTTTCTCTTTATTAATTTTTTTTAGAATACAATAAAGTATTTGATTTATGTATTTAATATGATCGTAATAAATTCTTTCGCTAAAAAATAAAAATTATAGACAAAAATATTAACTTTAATGGTATTTAAAATTATTTTATTTTTTTCATAAAATGTAATCGTAATATGTCTATTATTTTAAATAAATGAAATACTATTAAAAATTAAATATTACCAACATAATGTTATATTGTTTCAATATACAATGTTAAAACCGCATTGTAATGAATGAGGTAATTTAAATCAAAAGCTCACTATAGTCAATTACTCACTATAGTCAATTTGAGCAATTTAAATAAATTGCTCAAATCATTAAAATTATCCTATTATAAGTTATCAATAAAATAGTTAATTAAAATATAAATAAAATAAATTATATCATTCTTAAACACAAAAGCAATTAAATTTTAAGTAGAAACACGAATAATAGATGTATATGTCTCAAAAATTTCTTCTATCAAATTTCATTTAATTTTATATGTATTTATTTTTAAAAATTTAGTAGCAAAAATAAATGATTTTTTTGCATTTATGCAAATATTAATTCAAATTTCCTTCCATTCCTTTGGAAAAACTATTTTTTTTCTATATGATTTTATTGATTAAGAATTGAGCAGAAAACTTTAATAATTTTTCACCTAATGGGTAAATTAAATTAATTAGAATTTTTTTACTTTTTAACCTCTGGAATAATATTTTTATCATTCATTCATAAAAATAAGGAATGATAAAAATATTATTAAAAGCACTTCGTTTCTAAAATAATCTAAAGAATATTGCATCGAAAACTTTAATAAAAATATTATTAAAGCTTTCGATGCGATATTCTTCTTTAAAACGATTCTTTTTTAAACTTTGTCGTGTGATGCATTTGTAGAAGTCACTTTAAAAGTCCGCGGCTCGATCCTTTGATAATATCTTTTGGAATGGTCAAAGTCGACCGACGCCTTTCTTTTCTTTAGAGGGTCCAAAAGACTGATTTCTAAGCATGCTAAACAATGGGGGTGTCGCGTTAGGCTGACCGCCTAACCGAAACATATACTTCGCCCGCAGGGCCCTCGGCTATGAATAGAGATATAGGTGTTGTAGGCCTTGGCCCCCATAGGGATTGTCGTTCCACAAAATTTAGTTTTAAACGTATTTGGAAAAACTATTTTTGCGAAAATAATTGATTTTTCAATCAAGCTTTTTACGTGATGAGGTCGATGTTTAGCGGAAAAAATATATTTAAGTAAATAATTATATGTTCATATTCCTAATGACATTAATATGCGAAGTTTATAATGCATATTATCAATTTCAAGTCTCCTTTAATTAACTTATAACCTTATTTTGACTATTTCTTCTTCTTTGGGGGGTTTCATTAATGATGCACAAGTGCTTTTTTTTATACACAACCCATATTGAAAATTTACGATTATGGCAATGAGATATAAATGAAAATAAAGTAAGGATAAAGTAAGGATGAGATATAATGAAAATGGAGTAAGCATGAGAAAAACTCGTTTAAAATAATATGAAATGTAAGCGTGATGTCAAATTCACTTGAAAATTCAGAAATAATTTTTGAGACTTATGTACGCTTAATACACTCACCAATTGGAAATATTAGAAAGTAGATTAAGGTAGAAAAATAAAAATGGTTTTCTTAAAACATATTAAAAATGTCTCAATTTTGGCTTAAAAATTTTCATGCACGAATAATAATAATAAAAATGTATTGTTCATTTATCTTAACATTTTTTAGTGGAATCTCCTTTTTTGTAAGCAAGGAAGACAAAAATTCCTTTAAAATCAAGAGAATAGAATTTTAAATTTTAATTTTAATTTTAAATCTAGAAAATACAAGAAGTTAATAAAAACTATCAATTGTATACTTTCGTAAACTTAGGAATGATTTATATAAAACTTAAGATGAACTAAGATATTTAGTTTCTGTGGATATTTTTTAATTTAAATTAAATAAAATTTTTAATAGTATATTTTTAATTTGAGGATTTGCGTAACAAAAATATGAAAAATTGTTAATAAAATATTTAAGTAATAACTTGAATATCTTATCAATTAGATTGCTTACCAATTGATTGCTAAAAAATGGTTGAAAAACTATACATTTTATATTTATTTAAAGAACTTTTTCATTGATTTTGTATCAAGACTTTAAAACATTCTAAGCAATGTAGTTTTGATATCTTAATTTATACTTTGATGGATTCGTAAAATACTAGATGTAGAAAACACAATATGATTTAATAAAATATGGTAATAAATTGCTTATTCCCTAAAATGATTTTTAATGTACAGTTAATTACCTTTGAAACACTGTGTTGTGCAGATTGACAAGAAATTTTATTTCAGGAATTCAAATATATATATATATATATATACATGACTAATTTAATAATTTAATTAATTAAATGCTTTCCTTAATAATTTTAAACAAAGGTTTGACTTTTTTAATAGTGAGGAAAATGTAACATGAAATTGTGAATGAAAAATATTTATAAAAAACAACTTTATAAATATAAATTTGATTAATTTGAAAATTAAATTGGTAGCAATGAATATAATTTTAAATATTTTTGAAATATTACCCGCGAATACAGTGGTTCGGTTTATTCTTTCATTTAAAGCACTGAGCCGTTAGAACTCAAGCCATTTCCCCTCCAACGTGATATCTTCAGTACAATGCGCATGCGCCAACAAGAAGTTAGTGAATTCGTTTCTAGTTCTTCTTGGGGCTCTACTTCTCGTCTCTCCCCTTTCTTTTCAAGGTTAGAAAGTGTTGAAAAGGAGGGAATGGGTAAGTTGGGAAAACAACAACTTTGCTTGAGGGTAAAGAAACCACTCAAGGGATAAATAACACGATGGCGCCAAAATCGCTAAAACGTTTTCAAGCCACCCCCTTGCCTTTTGGAGAAAATGTTTTCTTTATATTTAATTTTAATATATTCTTATTTGATGTTCAAACTTTCTTTCAAGGTATATACCGTGAACATGCTAAGTTGGGTAGTCAGAGAATTTAATTCTTCTTAGAAGACAATTATATATGTTTAGGTAGATATAGATAATGATTATCTCGAATAAATCCTATTTAAAAATAGAATACTTAAATTTTTTGCTGCACATGTTAAATTTTTTGCTCTACAATTTTCCTTCTACAAAATCACTTCTTTGTGGAACAGCAAAGAATATTTTAATCAGTCTGGAAATTATTTACTTTTGGTTATTTAGTTTCTTTTGTTTTCGAAGTATATCTAAAGGTATTATATAGGAAAAATAAAGCATAATTTTGTTCAATAAATTAACCGATATTAATTGTTTAGTACATAGTGTTATATTATACCTGTCACAGCATAGTAAATAATTGTATATCTTTTATATTATTTTTTGGACAGAAAAAACCAATAATGTTCTGAATTTTCAAGGTCATTTAACAGTATTCTGAGCTTATCTATGCTCACAATTTTGTATTTAAGTATCGATTCAGAATTCAATGACGTCAAATTGAGAATTTTCTTTCTTTCCGAAAATTTGTATCTTTTATGTCAAGAGAACAAATTTCAAAAGTTGTATATCGATATTCACACTTAATAAATAATATAGACAATAATTTTACTTTTTAGTTTTTTTTATATCCAATTATTATATGTAAAAAGAAAGCAAATGAAATGTGGCTCTAATTATTTTTGAGATACATATTTATTTCAATTTTTGCATGCTTGCAGAATCAACATGAAAATTCCCCTGAAATGAAAATTTCTGCTAAAAAATAAAAGTGAATTTAAATATTCTAAAAATATTTTCACATATTAATTCAGCCAAAACATTTTAAACATATTTTGAATGAGTTTTAGGTTTGTATTTAATGCTAAATATCTGCGTTTTTAAGAAAATAAAAAATATATTTGTTTCATTTTTCTACCACAACTTTTTTGGCCTTAAGAATCGTGAGTGAATTTAGATTGATGTTTGTATACATATTTTAAATAAATAAAAAAAATTTAGTGATTTATCTAGAAATTTGTTAAGAAAAATCAACAGTATATAATACTGTTATGTCATATGCTTTTTATTTTATTTTTTTCATTAATTTTATAATAATTAATATGCTCGAAAACTAAGAAAGTACGTAAGAATATATGTTACTGCCTAGACCCTATTAACCAATCAAATAAGCCTAATAATTTAGATAACTTGTATATGTCACTAATTCAATTATTCTGCTTAAGGTAACATTAAAGGTTGCGTTACTTTTTTTAAATCTCAGGTAACGTTTGTCTCAATGTTGCTCAAAAAGGAAAATTTTATATTAAAATAAATTTCGAGAAAGAAAGCATAATTTTAATGGATGGGAGAATAAGTAAAATTGTGAATTCTTAAAAAAATAAATAATGGTTCTCTTAAGAAGCTATATATTTTGGGGGTTATATTTTAAAATTTAACTGTTTTTCAATAAAAATTTATGAGTTTAGTCTCGTTAAATTAAACAATTTCGATTTGGAATTAACTCAAATGTTTCTTAACAGTTGCGGAAATTAAAAGTCGTGTGTGTTTGTGTATACGTACAATGATAATGTAAAATCCCAAAATAAGATTACTAATATTTTATAATTCTAATTTTACGTTTAAGTTAGTTATAGTCAGGGGATATATTATAACGATAATTTTATCGCTGTAATAAATGTATATCAATATTGCAAAATAACTATTTCAAATAAAATTTAACAATTGGGAATATCTTAATGAACAGTAACAAATTATAATGTTAATTATAAAAATTTAATTACCATAATTATAATTTTTAAAGTTTAATACGCATTTATAAAGTTTAAATACAACAAGGGAAAATGCAAATTGTAATTTAAATAAGTCGCAGAAATAAATATTTATTCAAAATGTTTTATTGTATAAAATGTCAGAATAAGCCCTTATGAAAATGAAAAACCAATTCCCAAAATAATGATAATTTTTTTTTTAATTTAAACAATGTGAAAAATTTGTTTTGTGTTAAGTGTATATTTTAATAAAAAGATTTAATCTATAGTTCTGAATATTTTATATTTCTTTTTACAAAAATTCATGCCTGATTCTTTAAAATAACGAAAAATAAGGAGCACTTGATTGTAAAATAGCTTACGAAACTTTTAGCAAGAACTCAATTTTATCACGAACATGAGAACAAGCTTCCCGTAACAATTGAGATTAGCTACTCCTAAACACTCCCAGACAAGCGGCCATGACACTTTTGCAACTTCTCCCTGTAAAGTAGTTCAGACTTTCGTTATTCTTGCTATTAAATATCAGTATTTCAGCTAACAAATTCCCTCAGTGAAACAAGGGAAAGTGTTATGAGTTTAGCTACGAACGATTTGCAAAACAAAAATCTAAGCAATACTAAGAAATTAATAAATCAGAACATTTTGTATACGAACAAGAAGTTAAGAGTACGTCAAGAATATTTCCGCAATTCGTTCCGCGCAGGCGCAAGCTTTCTCCCCAGAACTTTGTTCGTTGAGTGGTTGCCAGAAATGACTCGTTATCGCTTTTTGGTGAAAATATCAAATAACGATAAGAATTGCGTGACTGTATGGCGACGACGTGTATTGCTGTAAAATCAACGATTAGGACAAAATGCTAATTGTAATAATTGCAGATGTTTTTATATTAACGAAATAAAAACTAATGAATAATGAACTACTTAAGACTTATTAATCACCGCACATTAAAAATATGCATTATATTTTAAAATAATTAATCAACAACTGTATTTAAAAGATTTATTTACACATTAACTACATCCTGTAGTTATTACTGCATTAAATTATAGTTTTTGTTCATCTTAAAATTTTATACCAATTTTTGGTCTTATTCATTCATAATATAAAATTTTTTAATATTTCAACAGAATTTCACACAAAGTGAAAAAAATAGTATTTTCGTTTACGAAATAAAGAGAAAAATAGAAATTAGGACAGGTTTGGAATTACATTTAATTATATATTAATTTATGATCTTTTTTGCCTCAAAGTTTAAATTCCTAAACACATTGCACGATTTTAGGATGTAAGTTGACCGGAAATAAATAAAAAAATATAAGAGCGATATATTCTGAAACGAAAGGAAGCTAAATTTTTGTATATTTAGCCACGTAACAGTTTCTACAACTTTGTAGAATATGTACTGTTGCTCAATACAAGTACCATTTCCATGCTACTTCTGATTTTGCATTATCTCATTGGCTGTTTCAAACGACGCATGCGTAGTTTCTTTTTCCTCTTTATGTACACTTCACAAGAATTTTATTGGAAAAATTAAAATTCTAACAGATTGTAATTTATTTTAATTTTAATTAATTTTAAACTCAACAAAATAAATTTTATTTTACCCGTATTTAAACGGTAAGCTTATAATAAATTAAACAATTGCTTACACAATAAATACATAATGAGTTATGGGTAAAATAAAATTAAAACCTGTAAATTATAAGAATTTATTAAAATTAAATTATAAAAATTGTCATTTGTCAAAATATTATTTGTTTCACTTAATGTATGTATGGATGGATGCTTCACTTGTCAAATTGATTTACTTCTTGTTTGAAATTTATAAAATTTTAAGTTCAGAGCACTTGATTAACTTCTAACTGTATATATTGAAAACAAATTTTTCTAATAAAATCTCACAAATTTTAATTTGAGACAGGTTAATTAACTTTAATTACTTTAAGAATAATATGACATCTAAGAGTTTTATTAAAATGTTGTTGCTGTATATC
Organism: Latrodectus geometricus; assembly: GCA_026290005.1. Classification (NCBI taxonomy): domain Eukaryota; kingdom Metazoa; phylum Arthropoda; class Arachnida; order Araneae; family Theridiidae; genus Latrodectus; species Latrodectus geometricus. The sequence goes on from JAPDSC010028680.1 coordinate 30,207, forward strand.
TAATATACTTTAATGTTTCAAGATATAATATTTTATTCTTACTATAATATATTCTTAGCAAACCTATAGAATGAATAAGGTAAATGCGTTTAAAAGTGTTTTATAAATATTTAGAAACTTTTTAAGTTATTATCGTTAAAATGTAACCAGATATTTAAAAAACCATTTTAAATCAGAAAATATTTTAATGGAACATTATTTAATTTTTATTAAAGATATTATTTAATACTCAACAGTATATTAGGTATTTATGAAAGATTGATCACTATTTTAAAGAAAATTTTTTTATTTACTTTTTTTTACAAATGAGACTCATTTTAATTTTTTTGATTTCAGTTCTATCTTGTTAATATTATGTTGAACATTATTTTCAAAAGTGTTAAATACGATTTAAATTAGACAATTTAATTTTTTTTATAAATTTAGGGCTATTATAAGGCATCTACGTGGAATATAGATTTATTTCTTCTGATACTTATTTTTGAAAAATGACAATTGGACGGTAACATGCATTTTTAAATGTGTTAAAAAAATTTTAAGAATTCAACAAATGAAAAAAAGCACAAATGCTTACAATTTGCCGAATTACAAGAATTGGTGCCGGTTTTGGTAACGCTTAACACAGTTTGATGTTTTAAATTTCCTGTTATTCTTTTACAACAGATAGCGCAGTATTCTCTAATTTTGAAAATTGGTGCTTGGTCTCTAATGATGCATTTTCTATGTAAATGATATATTAATAATCAAATTTTGAATTTATCATTTTAAACTATTTATTGAAATAAAATATGGGAAAAGTTTCAATTTACAATCAAAAATCATTCCTCGATTATCATATTTCCGATGTAGATTTGCATCCCTATTTAGAATGTCATTTACTATTTTAATCAATTTCTCAGGTTCTTTCGTTTTGTTGCATATCATTCTCATCAGAATAAAATATATCACACTTACTTTCGTCAAATCAATGATTCAAAATCAGTGTTTTTGTAAAGATTTTAGACTAGTAAATTTATATAACTATCAAGCAGTTTCAAAAGAAATAAAAAAAAAAGATTTTTTATTAAATTATATAAAAAAAAATTGGTACAATTTAATATGAATTTCATTAAAAAATTTCCATTGATACTGAAATTTCTAAAAGTAATTTTTATCTATAAATAATTTTTATACATTATTTATACTAATAATCAATGATAGTATTACTATTCATTTAATTAAGTTATAGAATACTTAATAAGATAATAATAATTATTAATACAGTTCATCCTTTTTAATAAATTAGTTTTTATTATTTAAAATTTTATTAAAAGAAATTAATGCCTGATAACAATTTATTGTTCAATTGTCGTACGATAGCTTTGTAAAATACAGTGTCATTATTTTCAGTTTGAAAAAAAGGTACTTAATAATATAATGAGACTTAAAAGATTAAATTAATCAATTTCAAAAGCTAAACAAAATTACATAAAGCGAAGAAAATTTTCAGTATAGCACATAAACTATTTTTGGTTCCATAAAAATGGAGATGAAGACTTTTAATTTCACCTTAACGATTAAAAATAGTATAAATTTAAAAAGAAAATTTTTTGGGATGAATTTATTTGAAATTTAAAGAAACTTTTATTTTTAAAAATATTGCTGCATAGAAACTCATAAAAAAAGCTATTGAGTGTCGAACGTCATAAGCTAATCAGATTTCAAATCACGTGATATCATTCAACCAATATTAGCTCAAAACGATCGCGAAAACAAAACTAAAAGATATTCAGGAATCAATTTCTAGAATGACATTATATTTATTTCGTTTGTGCAAAGAGAAAAATTATTAATATTTCTACGAGGAAGAAGAATGATATTTCTAAAATCGAAATCCGAAAATAAGAACTATAAAACATAAATATGCTCTTACTGATTAAGAATCTGGTAAGAACAAATTCAAGTTTCACTAATCATCTTAAATATATATTAACTTATATATGTTCTTATGTATTATTTATAAATGTCCAATCACTATCCAGACGGCTATCGTCAAATGTTTCGGCATCACGTGGTTTCATCACATGACTATATTTAAATAAAAAAAAAATTAATGGCTCCTACTTTCTGAGCACTTCTGATACTCAGAAAAAACAATGACGTTGGTGTGGGGCTGACGAATTATTTTTCTGAATGTTTGTCTATTAAGACCCATGCTGTGAATAGCAAATATATATATATTAAAATTAATCATAAGCGCTTTAATGAAAATTCCGAAAAGACATTTAGCCTTTGTTATAAGCTAATCAGAGGGAGAGATTGGGGTATAAATTTAATTCCTTTCCGCGCAGCCTTTCTCAACTCTACTCGGACAAGCAGAATAAATGTTTTATTCAAATACATGAATAAAAATATAAGCCGTGGAACTTCTGTAGAAAAGCTAATAGTATATTGAAATTCGCTTCAATATTTTGTGATTGTTGCTAATAAAAGAAACTGGAACTTTCCTTTGCTTTCATTAATAATTTTTCCTATTTATTAATATTATTTAGCGTTGAATTAAGTGTTGGTATAATATTTAAAGTGCTTTTTTTATTACCTAGTGGAATTTGAATTTTTTTTAAATTCCGAATTGAATATTTTACAATAACCACTGTTTTTTCAGCGGCAAAATATTTTAAATTCAATAACGAATAAAAATTAATAATTGAACTTTCAAATTTCTCATCAAATTCTGTATTAATTTAAATATTATTTTAAAGACTGTATTTTATATCCACCCCCCAAAAATTATCCTTAATATCAAAATCCATAATCTATCAAGTTTTACAAAGCTACTTTATGCAATTATTCCCACATAGACATATGTGGTATGATTGCTTAGGGCGTTGTTCTCATTAACAGAAGGTTGGGAGTTCATACCTGGCTTAATCGTGTTCAGAAAAGGCAGCTGGTGCACATTAAATGGGCAGTGATCATTATACCCTCCAAGTGAAATGATACTTTCGGGATTGGTCAAGTATTAGGGATTTTTCTGTTTGACCCTGCCTTTTAATCATGAAGACCCTTACTCGGTTGCTTCCAATAATTACGGCCCAACTCTGAGCTAGAGACAGGGAAGTATGGTTGATGTAACGACAATAACGCATAGATTTATAATCAATATCATCACTGATGCAAAGAGATTAAACTGTGAGAGTTAACCAGAAAGAATCAAAAGACACGATTTCAGTAAATAGATTACATGAACTTACATATGGGAGAAATAATTTAATATCTGATATAGCATATAGCTTGGTTGATATATGCTATACCAAGTATATCTTAATATAGAATACAATAATTACGTATATCTTGATGTATATCTTGATATTTTTGGTATAGCATATATCAACCAAAATAACACAGTATATCTTGATGTGTAAGCAAAAATATAACTTACATAATTATAAGGTTTGGATGAATTCAGAAATAGTCGTTAAAATAATAAAGGATATACTTTAAATAGAACATACATAATAAATAATATTTTTAATTAATTAATATGAAATTCTATAAAATCGATTAAAATATTTCTAAAGGTTCCACATATGAAGAAATATCAATAAAATTTACAAAAGGAAGAATAGATCTATCTACTCGAATGCTCAAAATATGGTTTTTCTACTGAGTTTCAAACATAATACATTTAAGAATGTTACCATATTCCCTAATCTTAGATCAATCCGAAAATAGTTATATCGATGAAGAATATACAGGGATTAATCATGATCAAATATTTATCATAGTGAAACGCATATTCGGTCAAGAGAGTTCTCCTGTTCAGGTATTTATCTTATCGTTTGAGAATGACTCACAAAGTGACTGTATCTCTGTCATTCTGAGTGGTGTATTTCCGCGCTCTTTTCTCTGAACATCATAGAAAACCCTTACACTACGAAGTCAACAACTATTCTTCTTCAATATACAAATAATATCTCCCCTTGAATGAATACGAATGTATAGGCAAAAATAATATATTAATCTAAAACTATTATAACTTACCATTTTGGCATCATTAATGGCATTCGCTTGATTTCTGAGTACTATGTTATATCACAAGGAAATAATTTTTCTCACACTATTCAAGCTATTCTCCTATTCCTTATGCTTTTTTATTCAGTAGTTTTTTCATATCTTTTACCATAAGAAAATCTTAAGAAAAAGTTGATGGATAAGCAGATGTAAGAAATAGAACAATAGATGGAATACGGTCAAAAAATAATAAAATAAAATAAACAATAAAAAGAAATAATTTACAATAAAGGAATTAACAAAAATTATATATTTAAAAGGTTCTACAATTTAGTTTAAGTTATCATTAAGAAGGAAATACTTTATAAATAAGAAAAATATTACATTTTTTGCAAGATTTTATGGACTCTCAAATAAATATATTTAAGAATGCGGATATTTCTTTTAAATAAAATGATAAAATATTATTGAAAATATTGATTAGTTCTTCTTTCAAAAACTAAAACTAACTTTTGCTTCCTTTAAACATGAGAAAACATAATTTTCTTACGTTTTACTTCAAGGAAATCATAAAAAAAATGTAAATAGACAATTAAGAGAAATAGAATAATTGATGGAATACCGTAAAAAACTGTAAAGAATAATAATATCGAGAAAGAAGTTAAAGATTATATATTTAAAAGATTCTTCAAGTTAATTTAATTTATCATAAAAAAAAATATTTTATAAACAAGAAATATTACCTTACATTTTTGCGAGTTTTTATTGACTCTCAAATAAATAAATATTAGTATGCGGATATTTCTTTCAGTTGAAATGATGAAATAATTGAAAATTGTGATAACAGTTTTTACAAACTAAAACTAAAATTTGTTATATTAAAGTTTAGTTATATTTTGTAAAAACTGTAACTAATTGAATGATTAATGAAAATTAATATCTTGATTGTTTCAAAACATTTATTTAAGAATAATAAGTCGATTTGACAATTGTACATAACTGTTGAACAAAAAATAAATAATTTTATCACGTTTTATACACAAACTTTCCTAACTAATCACAAATTAAATTTAAAAAATCAAACTAAAATGAAAGAATGGGCTTTAGGAATTTTACCAATAAAAAGTTGGTATTTATAAAATTTTTATTGAAAATTCCTGCGTTAAATTTTTAAACTAAGCAATTAAGCGATAGCCACACTTTTCTAAAAGATTCTTAAGGTCAGGTTAAGGAAAAATCAATAGTAGATTTATTGTTCTTTCAATTATTTCAACTCTAGATACGATTTAAGCAAGTTTAGTTGAATTAAGTAAATATTGTATTATAAAATGCAAAATATATAGTTTACATGACATTATATAAAGATTTTAAAGGAGAATTTAGTATTTTCCAAAAGATATTAAATAACAGCATACAAGTACATTACCTGTTAAAAATTTCTAAATAAATTACAAATAATTCATAAGCAAAAACAGTAAGATTTTTCTCTGGTATACATGAAAATATTTGTAAAAAAAGTTAAATTTTACTCCAAAAACCAATACATTCTCAAAAAAAGGTGTTTTTCAAACCTACTTGTCCTGTATTACTCACATGTTGTCCTGTATTACTCACGTGTTATGTACTGTAATATGGTTCCCCCTTCTCAACTTGCTTGTACAGTACAAGTTAAATATTGTTAACCATACATTGTTAACCATTTCGACAGAGTGGCGTCTATAAGTTTGATCTCACTCGATGCAAATAGCAGCCAACTCTTTTAAGCATTGCCATTCTGAAATAAAAATTACAATTAAATTATTTAATATAACTAATAATTTCTATTATTAAAAAACGTATTAAAATAAATTTTTATTCTAAGCAATTATTTAAAACTTAATAAAATTTACAAATAGAAAATTCCTTGTTATTTATTAAAAAGCAATATGTGCTTAAAGTATGAATTCTGGCCTTATAAATTAATGCAAAAAAAATAATAATAATAATAATAATAAAAAATAAAATATATCGTTGATGAAATTATGCAAAAAAAAAAAAAAACTACATTTTCATTAATAAAGTAAGAAAGTTAATAACAAAAAATATTTTATTATTAGTTTTATAATGTCAAGATTTATTTTAAAAAATTTAAAAAAATGTCAAATAATTTCAGACAGCAAAAATACCTGTAAAGCAAAATTGAAATAGATTTCTATTTTATTCTGTACATGAATATATTAACAATCATTATGTCACCTATTATTTTTACTATTTTTTTTTAATAAACGATTATATGTGTTTTTTAACAATTGATAGAGATTCGGTAAAGTTACGTAAAATTTTCTCCTAAAACCTAATTACTCCAGCAGGTCACCTTGGCTAGTCAACTTTAACAAACAAGCCATATTCATCTAATATATTTCATGAATTTTTTCATGAAGAAGACTCTAAAATTAGTTAACTTGTGCTTATTTTTCGAAAGATAATGACTACCGAAAATATTGCATCTATTTGGAGAAGTTTTCAACTGTTGATCATGAACAAAACGTTAATTACCGTAAGAAATGTTAATTACTTTAAGAATCGTTAATTACTTGAGAAAAAATAATGTTATCCCTAACAAAAAATCTAATATATTGTGTAAATTATAAAATTCATTCTCAAAACTTTTAATGTATTTTCATGAAAAATAAAATTTTTTTATTGTTATTCATTAATAGATGAAAATAATTAAATTTTTAATTAATAAATTTAATAGAATTCTAAAAAATATAATAATAATTTCAGGAAATTTTGTAGTTAAATTGAACGAAAAGAATTTTACTGTATTCGATATTATTCCGGTAAGTTTTTTAAAATGAGCGTAGAAGAGTTCTACATAATATTTTTCGGTATGCAGAATATTAGTAATTTTTGGAAATTTTGAATATAATAAATCAAAAAGAATTTTAAAATTATAATAATTTCCAGTGAAGAGTTTGTATATCATTTCGCATGCTATTTTTAAAGAAAATTTGTTGTTATATCAAATGTTCATGAAAAATGTTTAAATTATATTTATTAAAATAATTCAGCCTATAAAGCCGAATTACGAGGGTCACTCTGAAATTTTTGGGAGAAACTAGGTTTTTAAAGTTATACTTACAAAATTTTAGGTGTGTTCAAAGTAGTCTCCTCCATAATCAATGCACTTTTGTAGATGAATTTTCCACAGATTAAATGCCTCAAGCCATTCATTTCTCGAAATAGATGAAAAAAATGCATTTATAGCCACATCAATCTCTTTTTCTGAATGAAAACGACGTCCACGTAACACGTAAGTTCTTTTTTTTTTTTTTTTTTTTTTTTTAGATTAAAGAATAACCAATATACGCACATAGCTAGATCAGGTGAATATGGTGGATTTTCGACCACTTCAATTTGTTTTTGTTAAAGAAACTCAACTGTTAATCCGGCTGTATGTGAAGATGCATTGTCATGGTGAAGTATTAGTCCCCTAACATTCAGTTCTTGTAGAATTTCTGGAAGACATTTAGTGGTATACCAGTTTGCTGTCACTGTCTTCTGTCCTTCCAACTAGATGGCTTTGACTTATCCTGTACTTCTGAAAAAAAAGCGTACATCACTTTTTTCGGTGCGCGTTGTTTTTTCACCATTGTCTGAATCGGATCATCTTCAAAGACCCATACTTTGCTTTCTTGATGTGTTGGAACGTCAAAAAACGGTATGTACTTTTCATCACCTGTTACAATTTTAGAAATGATGTGGTGGCCACCATCATTTAGTAATTTAAGAGTTTCTTTACTGATTCTGACACGCTCCTCTTTTTGGTGCTCAGTTAGATTATGGGGAGCCCAACGGCAAACTACTTTTTACATATGTAATTCTTCATGAATGATTTTGTGTATGGCTGCGGATCCAATGTTAAGTTCCTTCTGTATCATTTGATAGGTACAGCGATTATCATCCATTAACATTTTTCGTATAGCAGACACATTATCCGGGATTACTACCGACGGCGTCCTTCCAGTTTGTTCTTCATCCTGAAGAAAATTGCGAGCTCTTCTAAATTCTCTAAACCATCTCAATACAGTAGCACGAGTTGGAGATTCATCACCAAATGCTAATTGCAACCGTTGAACGCATTCTTCTTGATTTAATCATGTTTTAAAATCGTAGAAAATCATAGCGCGAAAATGTTCTTTTCTGTTTAAAATTTTTTCTACGCTAAAGTAAGTCAGTAAAAAATCATCTTCTGTGTTAAAATACTCTTTGTATTTTTAAATTAAACCATTATTTTTATTTTGTAAATTCTCGTCTGCGCATATCTCAAAAATTTCAGAATATCCCTCGTATTAAATATATTATTAAATTCATTAATATAGCTTTATTAAATTATATTAAATTTATTATTGAATTTATTAAAATTATGAAGTTACAAAAGTTTCCATTATTTGAATGCGTTTTTTATTGGGATTAAATTTTATTAAATTTAAAAAAAAAATGCTTTTTTTATAATTTTAAATTTTATTTAAATTTAAATAAATTTTATTGAAATTAAAAAAAAATAATTATAGTAATTTCAATGTATATACCATAATTATCAAATACAAAAATGAAAGCTTACTGAATCTTTCCTATAATGATATTAATTATTGATTATGGAGGCTTTTTAAAAAAAAAAATGCAAAAGAAGCCTTTAAATGGACTAAAATTCAGTAATTAAATAATCATTAAAAATTTTTATTTGTAAATTTTGAAGGAAAATATTTAATATATAAATAATCTATCTTTATTACAGATTTAATCAAAGTGAGCATTATTTTAATGACAGATTCCGTATGTTTATACTGAAATATTGTATTCGACCATGATTCTAAGATTTTATTATGGCTAAAAATTTTACTTTTTTATTTATTGTACATATGTATGTTTGGAATGCGAAATAATTTCATATTAATTTGAAATGAATAATAAGTCAAGAAATTTTGTGATTTATCACTTAAAAATGATAAAACTATTTTCATAAGATTTATTTTCATACAATTTTCATAGATATTTTCGTAAGATTATCCCAAAAGTTTTAAATTGATAAAAAAAAAAAATTCTTTTGAAAGTGAGCTCTGTAGATATTTCGCTTGCTAGAAAATGCCAATTCCTGAAACGTTCTGTGGCGAAGGTACTGGAAAAAATGTATTGAGACATAAGCATTAATGATAGTTTTCAAAATTATAATTCAGATAAATAAGAAAATGTTTTATGAATAAAATTATTTATTATAATATAATAATATCAATATTATCAATATTATAATAAAATTATTTATGTTGACAATACGATTAAATTAAAATTATCTCATAAATGCAGGATTAAAATTCCATGTTTTATAATTTATCAAACTTTTCACAAAGTCACTGTATTTATGCAAAATATCCCCAAAAATCAGAGAAGTGTAGTTATTTCGGGTACAAATAACTATATAGATCTTAATTCATAAGTAAAATTATTCATTATAACGACTTTTATGATTAATGCCATCTTTTGTGTATGAAGCTGGTTTTTGAATTTACATGATATTAGCTTGAAAATATTAATGACTGCTCTTTTTCAAGTTTCCACATTTTATCAATGCAGCTACTGAGATATTCAGAATGAATTTACAAACAATTCAATATTATTATTCGTAAATAAAATGGCGCTTTGTGTGTTAGGGGTGTAAAGACATTGAAATGTACAATTTTTAAAAGGAAGAATTTAAGATTATTTTTTTCCCTTTTAATAAGTTGATAAATGAAAAAATAAATTGGTAAATAATAATAAAATGTTCACATCGAAAAAATATCAATATTATAAGCTGTCATAATTGAGAATATGCTTTGTTAATTAATCATCATAAATTAGTAAATAATCATTATTAATAAATTATCATGGCTGAATTTATAAATTCAAATACAATAGTACCATATAGAATTTTACACATTAAAAAATAAAATATCTATTATCATTAATAAATTATCGTAATTTAATAAATTTAATTATTCTTAATTTAATTATTCTTAACACACACACACACACAGGTGCCTTTAAAGGCACCTGTGTGTGTGTGTGTGTGGCATCATTTTAAGTTGTTTGTCGGAATCGATTTAGACCTCGTATATAAAAAGTGACTGTAGAGAAACAAATTTCAGTCAACCAACATATAATATTAAAATTAAAAATTTTATCATTCAACTGATAGAAACTCGTTAAGTGAGAAAAAGTTTTATTATTATATTCTACAACTTAATTTTTAAAAATATAAATTGTAACGAATCAAGACAGAGATCAGATCTGCGCATGCGCGCCAATATCTGCGGCCCTACTCTTCACCTCCCGATTACAAAATGGTTTACTTTTTTGAATGATAGGAAGTTTTCAGATGCCGGAGTTTTTCAGAAGGAGATCTCAGAGAGACAGCACACTGGAGGTATGTCTGTGGCTTTGTCCGCCGATTAAATAGTTATGTTTGTTTTGAAAATTATATTAAGATTATGTTTATATTAAAATTTGTTCTCATCAATAAATTGAATTAATTTAAATTAAAATTGTCATCAATTGCCTTGCTTCTACGCTACGTTACAAAATTAGGAAATTAATATAACATTTAATAAAATACCGTATATGCTTATAAATTCCTTTCTACATCTAACTATCTATATACTTTCAATCAATCAACAACCCTTCCATATATATATATATATATAT
>JAPDSC010028692.1:0-11856 GCA_026290005.1 Latrodectus geometricus
CCATTGAATACGATGGAGTGTGCTGAGATGGTGTGTGGTTCACGTTACAGTCAACATTGATTGAACACCCTGTGAATTTACTTATTAGATTTGCCAGAATGTGATACTAGAGTCAGTTTATGCTAATGGTTACTAAACTAATAAGTGATGCAAGCATTTTATTTCTTGTATTGTCGCTATATGTCTTACATTTTATTTCTTAAAGTAAGCAATTTGTATGAGGAATAATAACACATGTACTTTCCATCGGTTTTCACTTTTTTAGATGATCCTTTTCGATTTGTAATGACAAGCTACTCCAATTTCACTGGAGATTCCTTTATATCCATGTGCTTGCGAGACGATGAGCAAGGCAAAGCGGTTATATGTTCACAGTTAATTATTTTTAGACGTTGGTCTTCTGTAAAAATCCAATTCAGTTTTTACGGTGATGTCTTAGGATGTGTGGTGCATACCATTTCGGGACCACGTTCGCTTCAGAAACTATGGTGGGCCGCTTTTAAAACTGTCCTTTATGTGTAACCGATGAAGAAAAGGGGAGAAACACAGTTCAAGAAGTGGACACATGAACTCATTTTCTTTCTATGTTCAGTTTATTTGTTTTTAAATAAAAAAAAAAAAAATGTAAGTAAAGATTTTTATTTATTTTAATTGAAACTAGGGTTTTATTATTCCTCAGTTTTTTTTTATATTTAGCTAGGAAATTTTAAATATCATTATTTACTATTATGTGTCTCCCCTTTTTTTGTCGAGTGCCAGCCAGACTGGCAGTATGGGTGCGCTGCTCCACTTTTTCAACTGAACCGCAATAGGGTTTTATTCCGACTTCCTCAGTACACACATGCCATAGGTACCCGTTTATAGGGTCAGCAACCATTCGTACAAGGAAAGGACAAAGACAGGAGAGCGAGAAAGTACATCCATGTTGGAACCGGGATTCGAACCGAGACCTTCCTATCCGCAGTCAGGAACGCTGATCACTAGACAGAGTAGGCGGCTTTATGAACATTAAAAAATGTAAAACAATTAAAAAAAATTACTATATTTACTCGAATTTAATACATTATTTTGGCTTCTTGCAGCGAATGCATTTTTGGGTTCATATATATATATATATGTGTGTGTGTGTGCGTACCTGTACATATGTAAGCGCATGTGTATTATTTTGTAGTTGAGTTCTTTGGTATATTTCAAGTTCCTTCTTTACATCATTCAAAATCTGTTTGCAATGCTGAAGCGAGAGTTTATTTCTACCGAACCTCTTAAAAAAATAATATAATATTCCCTCTTTTACTAATATTTTCCCCCATGTTTTGAAAGGAACAAAAAAATGAGGGTGTTTCGAAAGGTGAGTGTACGCTCATTACGCACCTCTTCGTCCTTGCTGCCACCCATTCAGAAGCCGTTCGAGCACACTCCGGTTCGAGAGTTTTCTTCCTTTTTTCGAAAAAGAACTTTTGGAAAAGGAATAGGTGCACTTGCTTTTTTATCACGGTCGAGGCTCTGCATTGTTGCTGGAAAGCTCGTCCAATGCGTCCTCCCCCCTCCCAGTGTCCTCTCTATTGAATGTCCTCTGCAGATGTTCTCTGGCGTTGAGGAAATAAAAAAATATCGCCACGAAGGTACATAAGAGTGGAGAAAAATGTTTTTTATTACTCAGCATTTCTATTTCATAAGTTTATGAGGATAGAAAAGAATTCTGTCAAAATCTCATTCCACGTCTGTTCGTTTTACAAGCATTTTGTTCAAGAGTTGGAAACAGAGGTGTTTTTTCTTTCAAGCATTTTTAAAATTCTTAATTTTTTCGCGTATCAATTTAATTTCAGACTTCTTTTAAACTAGCTTATTTTTTGAAAGGGGAAGAAAATTATTTGATTTCACTGCGTGTTTGTTAATTACCGTTCAGCTAGCAGATGGATTGCTGGCGTTCAGTGCACTAACTCATAAGTACGACTGCCATTATATCCTATACCAGGGATGGGCAAACTACGGTCCGCGGACCAACTCCGGCCCGCCGGAAGGTTCTATCCGGCCCGCGGATAGAATTTTAATTTGCCGGTCAGAGGCAAATTAAAAGAAATATTCATATATTATATATCCATCTCCTTTTCTACTTTGTTAAGATATTACATTTTTTCTTCCTTTTTTCAAAGAGCTGATAAAAAACTGCATTTTGAGTTCGAATGCAGATTTCAAGATTTCAGTGCCATTCAAGCAGAATTGGATATTTTTACCATGCCATTCAAAGTAAATTGCGAAGCAGTGAGGTCAGATTTGCAGCTTGAATTAATTGAGTTGCAATCTAACAATCATCTCAAGCAATTGTTTCTAAATATGCCAAAGTTAGAGTTTCACAAATCCTTATCGAAAGTAAGTTTCCCAAATTTAATATCTCATGCCCAGAAAACCAGTGCTATGTTTACTTCATCTTATATATGTGAACAAGTGTTTTCAACTATGAACCTTAGAAAGAATTATTTCAGAAGTAGACTGACAGATGAGCATTTAGCCTCTTTCCTTATAATCAGTACATCTCACTTCGAACCTCAATATAAGGAACTTTTAAAAATGAAATCGCAATTTCATTCATCTCATTAATATATTAAATTGTAATACTTGTATATTGTTTTTAAAATTTTAGAAAAATTAATCTTGGCCCGCCAAACATTATTTTTTCGATTTTGGGCCCGCGATCGAAAAAGTTTGCCCATCTCTGTCCCATACGTTTATGGGCCAGAATTCATTTTTAAACTGTGGGGCCCAACAATTGTCTCGCTCGCCTAGTCGAATGGATAGTTTGATAAAGACACGTATTTTTAATGGGTCTCCGTCTGGGATCCAGCTCTTTTTCTCTAAAGAACTGAAGTCGTTCACTCAACCTGTGGTGAGGGTCTTCCTCATAACTGTCGAGCACTGAATCTTCGAGGTTATGATTTATCTACACCTTTCACACTCATCACTTGAATACTTATGTGTATTGAAATGTTCTCAGTTCAGAAAACATCGGAGAAAGGATTTTCGGACAGCGATTGTGAATGGATTTCGTGTTTTTATATCAGCAGTTTTCTAACATTATGAACATTTTCTTTGTGCCGCACTATGCATGCATTTTTTAGGAATTCCGTAAAACTATATTGCGTATGAAAACGCTAAGAAATAACGATATGTTACCCTACCAATCGATTTGCAGGTACTATCATAGTACCAAACGAAACAAAGAACCTGTTAATTAATTCCTTTTGAACATTTTTATGGCCATTAATAAGGGGCGCTTACTCTCTGAAACTGCAAGCTATTCTTTTTGTATTCCACACGCCCCCTTCTGCTTAACACATTCGCTTTTATATACGTCTCGCGTTTACTTAATCTTCGCCTTATGTTTCAATAATATTCCAACGTCTATGTTTAGCATAATTCCTTGTTTGGCGATGCTCTGTTGAAGTTAATTTCTTTAGATTTTTTGGTTATATAAATTCCGGTGGCAGCTCTATCGTTATGAATAAACTATTTATTTTTTTTGGCATAACTCCTTTAACTGGCTGGGAAAGCAACTTTCCAGGACGGTGGAATATCTCCAGCGCCGGTTGCCATGGCGACGGAGCTTCTCGAGTGCAAAATCATTTTAAGAGGACTTGAGGAGCTCCGACCGGTGTACCCACTCCTGGAATTATTTTCCTGGAGTCAACCTTTACCGTCTAATTTTTCCTTATTTGCTATTTTCTCTCACAAAATTAGCATTTTTTCCCCCCATTCAAATATGTACACTTAATATGGTATTTTTTTCTCTTGTCCCAAGTACTTTAATTCTTGTTACAGAGTAAATTTTTCAAGTATTCGATTAAGTTTTAAAAAATTGCTTAAAAAAAATTCGTCCTATTGATATGAATTATTTATATTATAATAGTTAAGAGTCAAATGTTTGGTTTTTTAATTTGCTGAAAAAAAGTTCTAAATTTATTGTATTTTTGTACAAAACATAACTTATAATGCTTCGAAATTTCTCAATTTATGAAGTCCTGCAAGATACTGCTGCAACAAAAAAAATTTAGAGTAAAAAAATATCTCATAAATCTTGACATTTTACAAAATTCAAATTAGGAATTAAACATTCGAATCTTAGCTTTAATCTAATTGTGATTTTTAATCATAATGCCATGATTATTTTCTTTCATTATAGCTTCGGTATCCATGGAAACATCTATTTCGAGTTGATTTTTTTCCCCACACCGGTTGAGATTTTCAATGATTAAAATAACATTTTTGAATACGAAAAAATTTCTTCCTCAGGTTCTTATCTTTAGGTTAAAAATTCCCATGTTTAGAATGGAAATTTATGATTTAATTCCGAAAATTCTGTTGCCGTGAATATAAATTGTGCGTTGTATTATTTCATTCATTAATTTTTTTGTAGCACATCACAATTAGAGTAGAACATGAGGCATTTTATATATATGTTTTCTTAAAGAATGACGAATTTGAAACCAAAAAAATCAGTTGAATGTATTTTAATCATTTTCAGATCTGTAAACTTTCACACCACGTATACGGAGTGTTTTATTCTTTTTCTGATTCTACCATCATTCTGATTTCTCGCTTAATCGATATTTTTAATTATACCGTCTTCTGTTCATCAAGATTCTTAATCGGACCCTGAAATTTTTGTGCGTAAAACTGTTGCATATTTACATAACTCAGCTACCTCTGGCATTTTGAATTAATCCCCTTCGTTATTTCCTTCCGCTTCATAGAAAGTGGGCCGTATTCACGTGTCCCAAGGGAGGAATCCCTGAAAACCCATCCAGAAAAACGTGAAAGAGCTGTGCATCCTCCAACAGTCGAAACCGGGAGCTGAGTCTCTTATTTACTTGTATTTGCCTTAAAAGAATCGATCAATTTCCATCGGATAGTTCATGATTTAAAATCAATCAAGGACGACAAGAGGCAGCGTAATTATTCTCTCCTCGCAAGGAAGAAGGGCAAAATCAATACCCGGTGGCTGCTGCCGTGAAATGTCATTAAGCTGGTGAAGTGGGGGAACACGAATTTCGTCATGTCGGACAAAAGCAATGTCCGGCCTAATCCCGGACTTGATGGAAGGGATTATTTTCTCACTAATCTCGGCCCCACCCCTTCTTTCTCTGTTTCAAGAGTGCAACATCTCTGAGTCTGAGATTACTCTGTCAAAAGGTGTTGGGGGTGGAAGAGCCGGATTTTTCTTCTTTGGGAACGTTAATTTCGTATTAATCTGCCTGTGTCATATTATTAATCTCGTTTGCCGTTATTAATTTTTTTTTCTCTCAGTGTCTTTCGTCGAGAATTTCGGATTTCCGGTCTCCTGTTTTGTCGTTTAGAAAAAGGTTTTGGAGCTTCATTTTTTTTTTTTTTTTTTTTTTTTGGCTTCCCGAAAGCATAACCTGATAAGTTTCGTAGTGTATTCGCCAGATAATAATAGTAGTTGAAATTGAAGGTATTTTTTCGAAAGAAAAATTGTGCACCTTTATTAAAAATGGAAGGCAAAGTGACGAAATTTGTATTTCGCAGTTTATTATTTGGAATTCAAATGTTCCTGTCGTCTGCTTTTTAGGTCACGAAATAGAAGTTATTTTTTATTGATTATTGCGGTGCCTTCTGTTGATGTGGACAAAGCCTGAATCGTCATTTTATAAAGCCCTCTCTTCGCGAAAAAACATGTAACTACCTTCAGATTCGACTTGCAACATGGATGCTTCAGGCCTTTTGAAATCTCCATTCAAGGCAACTGAATCTTCATTGTAACAAATTCTTCTGTCCACGCCGTCAGCATATCTGAGATGGCAGCTTTCATCTATAATAGGGGTGGCCAAACTTTTGGGATCCAGGGTCTACTGCACATTTAAAAAATCGAAGGTGGTCTACCAATGGCAGAGCTAAATTAACGTATATATTTATTTTCAATAACAAGAAAAAATGGTAAAATTATGTAATTTTTCTAAAAAAAAAAACTTAATATTAATATTTACAAAATAAAAATTTACTGAGGAAAATAATCAAAGTAATCATACATCAAAAATCGACCATCCTATTCACTTCGTTTAGTTGAAATTTAGCACTGTATATCTGCGACAAGTTTATCATATTGTGGCTGGTACGAGCTTATTGCAATTCATAAACACGAAATTAAATGTTCATCTATTAAATGCGACCAATGTTTGTTTTTGTTCATGGTTGAAAAAGCAGATTTGCAAAGATACCTCGATCCAAAGTATGATTTCAAATACAAAATCAATTTGTAAATATTTGGAAACGTTTCCTCAGAAATTAATTTCCAAAAATCAGTATTGCTAAATATGCTCTGGATTTAAGAAATATCGCATCTTAGTTTAATAATTTCTTCCTCGACCGTGACTGATGTGATATCTATTAAATGTCTTATTTTTTCAGATACTCCATCAATGTTGACATTTTCATTAAATGGAAATATCATAAAATTGAGTATTTCTTTCAATCTAATTAAATCAGCGAATTTTCAAATTCTTCAAACAAACAAGTATTAAGCGAAATCTTCGACGTCTCGGTTTGGATTATGGATGCACTCTTCCTCCATGTTTTTGAAGTTTCTCAATTCATGTTTTCTTAATTGAGATGCATACCTTTCCATAGTTTTTTTGAATGTTTTAATCGCGATCATCGTGTCCCTTTTAGGTTTTAAATCGTAAACCTTTAATCATAAATCTTTAAATCGTAAATCTTTGCACAGTTTGTTTTGGGTTTTAAAGCGTAGACTGTAGTAAATTTTTATTTTAAATAATTCATTAATTCTATGTCATAAGTTATAAATTAAATCGTTAGTATCAGAGGTTATTATCGGGATTGTCGCGCGGACTACCTAAAATGTGTTCGCGGTCTACAAGTCGACCGCGGTCGACGTCTTAGCCACCCCTTATCTATAAAAACCTTACAGTCCGTTTTCAGCGGCGTGCAATTTATCGCTTACTATATAATTAAATTATTACACAATAATGTTTTATTGTGCTATACTATTGATAGTTTTGATTTTACTTGTTAATGTTAAACAATATAATATATTTTTGTATAGAATATAAATTTTGTGTATTATTATTGTTGTAATATAGCATTAATGTTCATTTTTATTATTTTGCCCTTCGAAAACTTAAAATTCTTCTGAGTATCCGCTGAACTTGTGGTTCAAAGGTTAGCGCCCTTCGTTCAACAGTTTGTCGGTTCGATTCTCACCTCATAGTTGGCTGTTTGTTGTGGTTCGGAATCCACTTTAAATAGTAGGTCCTGGTCTAATCCTCTTCCATGTTAAAGAAATGATCCGTTGAGACATTCAAGAAATGTCTCAACGAATCATTTCAGGCTACTCGATATCGAATCATTTGAGTTCTCTAGCTTTCGTTTTAGCAGTTCGTGGGTTCAATTCCCATTTCGGGCTTTGATGTTTGCAATAGTTCAGAGTCTTCTTTAAACCGTTAGTTTTGATTTAATGAAAGTCCTTTTAAAAAATGAACATTGAGCGACAATTGAAACAACAGAGTATAATTTTCTTTATCGAGGCACGAGTTTTTTTTTAATCTATATATTTTTTATGATTTTTCAACGTATAAAAGGAAAAAAATGCATCTTTTGTTTCCGAAAAAATAAAAAAATCAATAAATAATTAGGTTTATAAATAAAGCCATTAGGAAGCAAAACAAGAAGTGATTCATTCAATTGACGTTTGTTAATAGCATTCAGAATCTCGCCAATTGAAGAAATCATCGCCAACTTCACTGTTCGTGAGAAGTCGCCGAAACGTGAAACTTTTTACAGAAAGAATGTGATTTCTCACCTTCCAACTTGTACGCGGCAATAAAAAAAAAAAAAAAAAAAAAAAAAAAAATAAAACAAATTCAACGAGGGAGGGAGGTCGCGATAATATTTTCGGCCCACGAAAACTCTTTCATCTGTCTTCAAGAAATTCGACGCCTTGTCAAAGCGGCGCACGCGTCCGGCGGGAAGTTGCCTCTTCGACGAGGTATGAACGATGTTCCTTTCCAGCAGCGGTAGAAAAGGGGTGCTTCACAGAAACAAAGCTTCAAATAAAGAGTAATGGCACTTCGTCATTTATCTCCTACTGGAGAAACGAATAAACGACGGTCACTTTTATTGTTATTATTTATTTTAGCCTTCGCGCGCGTTCGAAAGTGATGTGAATTATTTTCGAATTTTCTTTTTTATATACCTTCTTCTGCAAAACATTAAAAATATTATTTGCACTATTTTTTTCAAGTCATGCAAAATAGTTATAGTTAAAGTGTCCTTTGTTAATACTTTCTGCTGTTTTTAATGCATCAAACGATAATTAAACTTTTATCTCATCCATCTTTAAAAAAAATATTTTTTCTTGTTAAAAAAATATTATTTTTTTATGTAAAATTATTCATTGTTTTTAATGGAAAACAGTAAAAAATGCTTAAAAAGCGCCATTTGAATTTTATTATTATTTTTTAATTATGCCACCCTGAAATTAATAATGTTTCCTGGTAAAAAATAGCTATCTCTTTTAACTATAAAATAAATTATATATAATAGAGAAAAATATTTTTTTTTCAATGTATATAAATATTAAAACTTTAATTCCTAAGATTATTCACAATAAAAGTTGTCGAAAATAAATACATAATATATCTATAATTGTAGTTTAAAATCCAAAACAAGTATTAATTTCTTCTACCTTTGATTCTTGATAATTTTCTTAAGTCATCATATTTTGATCTATGTTACAATTTCACAAATAGAATAGTGTTTGTATATAGCAGCATATCCCATTTTTTACTGTGATTTATTTATTTAAATGGAATTATAATAACTCCAGCGAAAGAGAGAGTCCTTCTAAATAAGCGAAAATAATATGGTTTAAAATTAAATGAAAGCTTTAAAAAATCATTGCCGAAAAGATAATTTCATTGCATTCGAGGAAAAATTTATCATCGTTCTTCAAGAGACCAGGAAACTCTTTTTTTTCCCTTTAACTATTATATATATAAAACCTTGAGGATCAATTTGAATTACCTATTCTAATGATTCTATAAGTTTTCGTCGAATTAACATCTATAAAAAACGGTTCTCTAAAATTATTTCCAAAAATAAAAATACCTTTGAATTGATTTACACACGATGTCAACACGCGATTTTGATTACAACAGAACAAATCTTTTCTCATCGGTTAAATCAGTTTGGCACTTGGACAGGTATGAGAAACTTTTTGTTGGTGCTTTCTATTCGAATCGCTGTAAATCCTAACTCTAAAGCCATCAATTATTTCATTTAATTTAGAGGATCAATCAGTATCTAAATTTTAGTAAATTTTGAAAATGTATATAAAAAAACCACATTTAAATTCGTTATGTTTTAGAAATTATTATTTACAATTATCCGTTACGTGTTTTTAGTAATTCATTTTTTTTTACTGTTAAATGTTGTTGTTGTCGTGTGCCAGCCAGGATGGCAATATGGGGTGCGCTGCTCCACTTTTCCAACTGAACCATATTTGGTGTGGAATCCGACTTCCTCAGTACACACATGCCATAGGAACCCGTTTATAGGGTAGGCAACCATTCATACAAGGAAAGGACAAGAAACACAGAGAGAGAAAGAGAAAGTTCATTCATGCCCGAGCCGGGATTCGAACCCAGGTCCTCCCCATCCGTAGTCAGTTATGCTAACCACTAGACAGGTTGGGCGGCTACTGTTAAATATATTCGTTATATTTTAACTGTTAAAAATCATCGGTTTAGATAAATATTATTATTCGTTGCAAGCTGTTATTAAGAATTATTTTTTACTGATTTTTAATAATGTATTTTTACTTTTTTTAGTTAAAGTAAATTTGTATAATGTTATATGGTTTATTTCCTAACTGAATGTGCATTATTTAAAATTTTGAAACTGCTTTTCATCTTTTTACAATTTCTGTTTTTAATAATCTAGCGATTTCTGCAAAAATATTGGAAAGAATTTTAAAGTTAATAATATATAATTTTTGGTTTTATTTAATTTTAATCTGAATCTAGCTTTAAAGATTTAAATTTAAATTTTAATAGATTTTCATTTCCATATTATTTTGACCATGGAATTACGGATTTAAGATTGTTTAAACAAGCCGTTTAAATTGCATGTAAAAACTATGCGCCGGAAATTCTTTAAAAATTTGAATAATGATTAAAAAAAAATCTGTTGTTTTGAAGGGATCTTTAAATAATAAATAAATGCATAAAGTTATTTACACAGAAATAACTAATATAAACTCTATCATGAAGTTATACTTTTTCCCTTTTATTTTAATAAATGGGTAAAAATGTATTTACAAATTAATGATTTTATTTATATTATTTTTATATACATAATAATAAAAAATAATTATTGAAATTTTAAAAGTGTTATAAATTCATTTGAATTGAGATTTTTCTCCAGCTAAATCAAATTTATGCATACTAAATATCACATAAAGAAAATTAAAGTAATAAAATGTGATTTATTTACTGATATATTTAGTGATATTCTTAGTGATATATTTATTTAGCGTTATTTAATAATAACTAAATATATCCACGATGCATTGGAATCAACAATTTGTTTGCCGCCCATCCTGTCTGGTGCTCAGCGTGCGTGACTGCGGATAGATTGGTCCTAGGTTCGAATCCCGATTCGGACATGGGTGTACTTTCTCTTTCTCTCTCTCTTGTCTTGTCTTTGTCCTTTCTTTGTGTGTGAATGGTTGCCTACCCTATAAACGGGTACCTATGGCATGTGTGTACTGAGGAAGTCGGACTCCACACCAAATTATGGTTAGTTGGAAAAATGAAGCATCTCACCCCATATTGCCAGCCTGGCTGGTACTTGATAAAAATAAAATTAAGAACTTTGAATTTTTGACAGTTAGACGTTATAAACGAGTTTATCGCAGTTTAAATTAGTCCCCTGCGTTTGTTTTATCCACTCCACATTTTTCAACTATTCTTTAGCAATATAAATTGTGACTGTTTGCCACCAAATGATATAAAAATTCTTCATTGTAACTAAAAGTTGATGATTATTCACTGCCTCTAAAAGTGGTTGATTAACTTTGTGTTGTAAAAAAGTATTTTTAATGTTATCTTTTGAAACGAAAGAAAAATAATTTAAAGAATTCGAAATATCTGGCAGGAATGAATATTTTCGATGCCATAATGAAGAAGATAATTACCTTCACGCGAGATTAAACTTTTTTAATGACGTCTTTTGACGACGAATTTATGGATTTGGAAAATTGAAAAGAATATCTTCGCCAATCAGCCTGAAAGACGAGCCAATTATTGTTTCCGTTTTCGTATGCTCATTGTTCCCTTACTAACAAAAAATAAAAAAGTGTATCGAGCGATGAGATAATTCAGCAGTCGATGATGGCGCAGGGACACCTGGAAAATAAGAGCATTATGTAGTTCTTTCCAATTGAGTTAAGAGGAGTTTTAATTAGGATAACTACTGCTTCCGGTTGCATCTACATTTATCGGTTGTTTTCTGTTGCCACTTGAAGTTTCCAAACACCATTTAATCCGAACGTGACAGAATTGCTAATCAAATCGCCGAATAGAAGTAAAAGGCTTTATGCATAGCATATCGATAAAAAGTCGTTTGTTTTTGCGTTTTATTCTTTGTAACATAACAAATGATTTAATATCAGGCATGTGTTTTATAAAAGCACATCTCTTCATTTGCTTGTTCCTGTTTGCTATGCGAATATATATATCTATCTATCTATCTATCTATCTATCTATCTATCTATCTATCTGTCTGTCTGTCTGTCTGTCTGTCTGTCTGTCTGTCTGTCTGTCT
>JAPDSC010028693.1:0-38948 GCA_026290005.1 Latrodectus geometricus
CCCCCCACGGTACGGTGGGCCCTTTCATTGGTTCCTATTACGGTTGAGGGAATACCTTCACCCCACACACCCCCTTAAAGAAAAGAGATCAATATTTTTTTGTGGGGTAGGGAATGAATACATCCATGGAGGGAAGTGAAGTGAAAAGAAGGAGGAAAAAGGTACGCTTTTTTTTAGAGGAAGGGGAGCTCCTGGTAGAAATACCAATCTCATGGTTTATTCAAGGTAATAGCAGTTCAGGAGTCAAAATTACGTCGATGCAACAAGTAATTGTGTACATAACGTGGTGTGTAATGCAATAAAGTTTCAGAACAGAGTCGCCTCCCCCCACCCTTTTATGATGGCACAGATTCGACCTTCTTTTAACAAATACCTTTTATTTTTGCTTTTTTATTTATCCAACAATTTAGCGCAGTTACGTAACACCCTTTTGCTACATGCAGAGTTTGTCAAAAAAGTACAATTTCATGAGATGTATTTCTGAGTGATGAATTAGCATATTAAAAGGGAAGTTTATAAACCAGTCAAGGTATTCTTCGAAAAAAGAATAGCCTAAAACACTATGAGAAAAATACTTTTAGATCTATGATTTGAGCTTTGATTTAGTATATGGATAACGAAGTAAACTGTTTAGTACAAAGATTTAGTATATATTTTCAATAGCTATGTATTTAAGTTATCACGACTATTTCTTTACTTACTACTATATTTAGATGCATAAAAGCACAGCCACAATTCAGTTATAGCTATCAAATAGACAAAGGGACAGAGAAAAATCGAATGATATAGATTCACAATTTCAAGAAATTAAAAACACAATCTCGATTTTTATTGAAGAAATTAAATAATCCTACATGAGAATTAGTTTCGACAAAGGCAATTTCTTGTACGGCGGTCATTTCTTGAATAAAGATTTAGACCGGATTCTACGGTTTAAATGAATTCCAAACCTATACAAACTTCCACGTCCGAGGTGGGGTTCTAACAAAGAATTGTTGAGCTAAAGACCTGAATGTTGAACATTCAGTAATTATTTTGGTTATTTGAAAATCACAATTACAGGGACGCAGATGCTTGCATTCAAATCTCGATGTAGCTTTACCTACAATAATTGCAGACAAGGAGAATAAATTCTAAATTTATAATTTCGAATAACATAAATCATTTTTAAAGAGAATCATATTAATGGAATACTTCCTTAATCAATTTCAAATACAATAAATCGACAACTTTAAATCAATGAATTTGAAATATAACAACTTCTTCTCGATGAACGATTATTTTTTGCAAATTGATAGAGAATTACATTTAAAAGTATATTCTGAACAATGTAATACAATTACATTGTTCCCATCGTTCAATGTAATTGTGTGGTATCATAGGACAAATACCTAAGCTGAAAGGTTTAAATGGATCTACAAACAGATGAAATGAAAATTAAATAAATAAATCAGTTTCTCAATGCGGGTTATTTATTGTTCAATGATCATTTTCTGCACAAGTGGATTACATAGACCGGAACCTACGATTTAAAGTGGATTCTGAATCACTGAAAACAGTCACGTTCAGAAAGTAGGAATCGAACTTACGAACTCTTGTACTGAAGGCTAGATATCGCAGTGGATGAGTTGGATATTCCACAATCTGCTTATCAGAAATTTACCACAGTTTCACTTAATTTAATAAATTCAAACCACAAGGGACAACATAAAATATGTTCATTGGTACAATTGAGAACAGCTATTGATAGTTTGATAGGAAATAACATATCGTAATCCTTCAGAATTCAATTAAAAGCCAAAAGAAAATTTCGAAGGACTTTTGATTCTCAATGAGTGGCTGGTCCCCCTATTCCACTCCCCAGGAGACCCTGCAGCTCAGAGACCCATAAGAGGGCAGGAAGGGTAGATGGAGATCTAAGGTATGAGGACTGGAGAAAAAGTCTTGAGTTAGACAAGCGTAGTGATTTTGCCCTCCTCAGCACTGAAGAGCTGTCAGTTGCATAGCAACTCCCGGAAAATTTACGTCCTTCTCCCCAAGTTCCAGAACGGAAAAGCAAATCGGGAGATGATTAAACCAATGGAGGAAGAAAAAAAGCCATGAAAAATATTCTCGAGGACAAATGAGGTTGTCAAGGCAAAGAAAATTATGGCCACCTTTTTCATCATCTTCCAAGTCCCACTGTGCTTTTTTTCTTTTAACCTCGCGATGAAGTTCACATTGGACTAAGTAGAATGAATTTACAAATGGGGAGGGGGAAAAAAATTGGAATCAAAGTTTCGAAACGACAAATTAATGAGCCCCACCTCAGATTCGATTGTGGTATTCTACAACACTGGAAATTAGCTTAAAAATGATTCACAGTACAGGGTTAGATTGAATGATTCATTTCGTTTTGAAAAGGTTATTTTAAAAAATGTTATACGTATGCATATAAGCGATACATAAACAGAACAACAAACTAAGTTAGGTTTGTTGCTCAATGGTCAATTTCTGCACACGAGGGCTAATTAGACCGGGACCTACGGTTTAAAGTGGATTCCGAACGACCACAAACAACAAACCCACGGTGGGATTCGATTTTATGAATTCAAGGGTACATATTCTTTTTACTAGCTTACCAATTTTCGATTGGTACAAACCTCTTACAGCCTCACCCGATCTGAAGGATAGCTTACTCGTTTTACCACCAGGAGTACGCATCACAAACTTGGTGAGTTTATGATTCCTTACATATCTCATATGTATACAAACAATATTTTTTAAAAATACAACCTTTCCAAAACAAATGAATCATCCATGCTAACCCTATATAAAACAATATAATTATATGAGAATTGTGGAATATTAAGAACATACTTAACCTAGTGTTTTATGGAATGTTCTCGAATTAATGACAAATTATGACACCTTATACTCAAGTATCCCCCAGATTTATTTATGCATGTAAAATTTTTATTTTGTGTGGTTTGTTGCTCGGTCATTTTTGAATAGACCAAGATCTATGATTTAAAGGAGATTTCCTATGATTTAAAGGAGATGCTATAAGCATCCAAACTCCAGGTGGGAATCGAATTTACTAACTGCTGAACTGATGACCAGTAAGCTAAGCATTCAGTTCGGATCTCATTCTATGTGTCCGTCGAATTTCTATACAGGGATGAATTAAAATAAACTCGGTGGTGTAGCGTTTCATATTCTCAACGCACAAGTCCGAGGTTCTATCTTCGGACTGGACAAAGTCGAAAAAACATTTCATCCCTTCAGTGGATTAATGAAACAGAGTATTAAGCATAATTGGAAACTAAGTGCTGGGAGTTTCACGTTAGGCTGACCACTTAACCGAGGCATATGCTTCACACCTCAGAGACTTCGGTTTAGGAAACAGATATGGGAACTTTGTTGTTGGGTTGGGTTTTATGGCGCAAGGTCCAAAAAATGGACAAGCTGCGCGATATGGGAACTGTAGACTAAGGCCTCCCAATGGTGTGACGTGGTATGGAATTTAGCACAAACAAAGATTAGCTGCATGCAATGGAATAGAATGAAGTTCGTATCAGGTTTTCGTTGTGTAGGTGTTCTTTGGTTAACTTAAACTAAATTTCGTCTCTAAATTTTGATAAAAGCGTTTAATGTTAATTTGAGCTATAATTAATTTTGTTTGGTGCTCATTGTTAAAAAAGCCGCGGTGAACTGGTTGGTTAAGGCTTCATTCTCGTGATCAGAAGGTAGTGAGTTCGAATACCGGCTTCGCCAAAGATCGGTCGTGTCCACTCAAGATGGTAGATCTAGTTGATTGACATGTGGATACTTCAATAGGTCATGGTCACGACTTCTTCCAAGTGAAATAATACCTATGTGGGTGGTAGGTTAAGAATTGAGAGATCTTCTGCTTGGATTTTGCTTTTAAATGGTGAACACTCACCCAGCTGTTTCCACTAAATGGTTCAGCCCAACTCTGGGCTAGGTACAGGGAAGTATTCTCTATAACTATAACTCACTATAAAATTACTTGAGCCATGATGCACAGTTCTAGAACTAAGACCCCTGTAGTTTTTTATTCCCTTTTTTTTAAGATTATCATCCATGGGGATAAAAGAAATATTAATGCATCAGATACTTTCATCCTTATAGATCTTCCTATTGTATTCTTTTTAAAAAAATAACACAAAGTTAACACTGACAATAGCAACATAATTATATTATCAAAGAAAAGACACTATAGATTCATTAATGAAAATAAAATTATGAGACTAAAATATATTTTTACGTTACGATGTTCTGAAAAATAGAATCTATTGTTTACACATATCAAATTACTTGACTTTTTTCATATTTTGTGTTCTGTTATAAATGCAAATTTTTTTAAGCAAATTAATGTAACGTTGGCTTATAATGTGAAAAAGTCTTATTTATTTTGCATTACATTTATCAGTTTTACATAGATTTTAAAGACATATAACTCGAATTTTAAATTAAGATCTTGCGACAAAGTTTCTATTTTATATGAATTAAAATTGATATGACAAAAGGATTAATTGCAAAATAATTTTTCATATTATATTAAAATTAGGAACTGATGATGATGATGATTTGATATAAAATTTAAAAAATAAATAAATAAATAAAACTCTTAGATTTTATGGAAAGAAGGGCAATATTCTTCTGAATTATGGTTTTTCTTTGAAAGGATCACCGATCAAGTAGGCCTAATGTTCGGTTCTGACTGCTGGTATACAATATATTATTAAAGATGCAGTTCACTTTAGCAGAAATTTCTATTAAAATGAAAGTATTATTTTACGGCGATATATGGAAGCATACATCAAATATTTATCATCCATCCTGTCTCAAGAAAGATACAATATTACAGTTAAACTATGCGGGAGAATCATGTCTTCATGAGTTAGTTCGTTTTTAAATGTACAAATATTCTTTAGCACGCGAGGGCTGCTTCGATTTGGACCGATAATTTAAAATGGATGGAAACTATTAAAAATGTCAACGTAAGAACTAATATTGTTCAACCAAACACAAATGGTTAACCATTCATTTGTCAGAAGTCAACCTTTAAAGTAAATTTCGAACCACTGTAGACATCCACACTTTAGAACGGAGATTTGGTTTGTTTGCAGCTCCACAATCAGTTTTTGCATAGGAAGGCTAAACGTAGTTTGTTACTTACTCAATGGTCATTTTTTTTCACGCGAAAGTTAAACTGAAACCTACAATTTTAAGCAGATTACGAACTGCTAAGGACATTCTAACCCGAAGTGAAAATTGAACCCACGATTTGCTAAATTGCAAAGGTTTATTGTTCAGCTAACTTATCCCGTACGAAGGGTAATAAGTTCAGGACACACAGTTTAGAAAGCATTATAAACTACAACCAAAATCCAAAGTCGATGTGGGAATTGAACTCACGAACTACTTAAATGAAAGGTGTAGTATTTACTTCTCAGTAGTAAGAGTCTATTTTTTCTGAGTTTCCACCATAATGCTGCCTTCTTAGGATACAATTAGGTTAGGGTAATAAAAGATGAATTCATAACTTTATTCATATTTTGCTAATTTTTAATCAATATTAGATGCAATTTAACCAAAGATATAAATGATTCGCTTTAAAGTACTTTAAGAGACAAATTGTATTAGCAAAAGCAAAATTATTAATTTGCAACAGGTAAAATCTTAACTAAAAAAATAATGAAACGTGATAGAAATCTGCAAAAAATACGAAAGAAAAGTCAGGCATTAAACCACCTTTGAATCTCAGAAATTGACCTTTTCTGGGAGAACGTCACCATCTCTTTCCTCGTTGCCACTAGAAAAATGAGAAATAAGAATACAGAGAGGAAATATAAATACATTTTCTAGCAGCCAACCTCAGTATGGCATTAAGAAGGGGTCGAGAGCGAAGTTGAAGCCTGGAAGATAAATAATAGAAAGGCGAGCACATTAAAGTAGAGAGAAGAGATAACATAAAAAAAGAGAAATGTTCACAACTAAAAATATTCCTAGGGTTGCAGTCTTTAGAAAATAAAAACAGACTACGAGAAAGCAAGATTTTTGTATAAAACCTTCAGAGATAGGTAAACAAATATGGGGATGTTTCCAAATAAAACGGTGGGGTTTCTGTAACGAAAGCTTGCTTGCGAATAAAAAATTAAGTTCTTGTAAAGAAATGGCGTCTACGAATTATTGTTAAAGGAGAGTGTCATATTAAAAGAAAGTTAATTGCACATTGTTCTTTAAAAAAAAAAAAATAAAAAAAAATTATGGATTAAAATTTCAAAAATGACATTAGCATTAATTTTCAAATATAAATTATTATAAGAATGAAAACATGCAGTGTTATTTCAGAGAAAAATTATAAGCTTAAGTATTTCTCATAATTATGATAGTAATTTATATAAATAGCAAGACTAAATTAAATATGTTATACATGTTTTTTTTTCCTAATAGCAGGAACCCTTGAGCAAGTAAAGTACATTAGCCCATTAGCCGCAACAAGGCCGGAAAGTACTACTCATTTTATCGTTACCCGGTGGGCACCTGTGAACCAAATCAAGGAGGTACGAGTAGCATCGTTCACGCCATACCACCACATAACCGTTTATTGGGCGGGCCACATTCATCCATCATCTGAGGAAAGGACAGGAAACACAGAGAGAAAAACAGAAAGTACATCCATGCTGAGCTGGGATTCGAACCCAGGTCCTCCCCATCCGTAGTCAGTTACGCCATCCACTAGACAGGTTGGGGGCGAATGTTATATATGTAATAGATTAAATATGTAGCAAGACTAAATTAAATATGTCTTGATAGCTCAGTTATTCAGATTTCCATAAAATCAATTTTTTTTCTTGATTTAAAAAGGAAATGAAATTTTTTTATAACTAAACGTAACAGTAGTTACTAAAAAGTTTATAAAAAGTAAACTTTTTCCCTCCCCAAATTTGCTTAATTTAAGGTGCTTTTCAACTATTCTTTATATATATATATATATATATATATATATATATACGAATTTGTCATTGTTTAGCAAAATATCAATTAAAAATTTTTAAGAATTATATTCCGCTGAGGTGGTGAACAAGATTGAAGAGGGAAGAACTAGCTAATTGTAAGTCTCATCACTCGACCATGGTTTAAAATTATGGAAAGTTTTACAGCTATCGTCGTCCGAAGCTATCAGAGATGTATTGCAATAATATTTCATAATTGAATTATTCATTTTAATATAATGGGCTAATAGGCTAGATTAGTTTACAAAATAACACCTTCTCATTGTTAAATATATGGGAGAAATGCTAATTTGCTGACGAATTGCGAGCTTGGAATGTGTCTGCCGATTTGGAATAAGCTCACTAAAGGTTTCACATTGCCATCATCTAATCAAATTGTATTTTCTGGTAACTCCCGGTAAATTGCAAGCTACTTTGAATTAAAAATGCAATCAGCTGCAATGTAGCTTAAGAAATTACGTGATTGTAAATTTAAAATATTACCCATTACTTTGTTACCAATTTTAATAGTAGCAGGAAAGCTTCAAGCATGAGATATTAATTTGTTTTGCTTTGTTTGTCCCTCAACAGTCATCTTTTGCACACGAAGGCTAATTAGACAAAGAACTAACGGTTTAAAGTTGAACCTAATTTTATTTTTTCATCAATTAGAAAATGAACTGTAAGAAGAAACTGACCTGCGAAGAACTGCTAGGTTTGGTTTGTTTTTCACTCAATGGTCATTTTCTGTAACGAAGGCTAATTAGATTGAAAAATCCTCTTTAAGCTGTATGTCCCAAACTATTACAAACATCCAAGCTCAACGTGAGATTCAAACTTACGAACTATTGAACCGAAGGCAAGAATGCAAACTACTGGTCTACCAGCCCAGACAAAGATTTGTTAGATCTCGCTAAAGAACCGATTTATATTTTTAAATAACTTTCTGATAAATTTCCCTGTCGCATTTTATTATTCCTCTGTTTTCCCATTTATGAGAAATCTAGGAATATTACCCAAAGGTTTACTAAAAATAGTAAACTTAACATTTACTCTACTTTTCAGACATGTTGAGAATTTTGAACAACTTCATAAATAGGAAAAAAATTTGTAAATTTAATCAATCAATGATTTAATCCACTTTTGTCATACCAATTGCTAAATTCTTTCTCAAAGATTAGTTCAAAATCAACATCTCCCATACATAAACTATTTGATGAATTAGAAATACGATTTTATAAAGCTTATCCCGCCATGATTGCTTTTTGCACCCGAGAGCTAATTGGACCGCAACTTACAATATAAAAGGAGATTTTAAAATGCTACAAACTCCACAAAAGATGGGAATCGAACCTTTAATGAACTGGAAGCCATAAATGCAATATAATTGAGCTGATAATCCAACAAATAAAATACAAACTAACATAATTATTAAATTAACACGAACCTTCATAAAATTTAATTGCAAACATAGTGGAAATCATATGCTGCTTTTTGTTTCATTTATTAAAAAAATTACAGAATTAAATCATGGGCATTGTAATTTCATATAATTAAAACCTTGGTAAAAATATGAGAATATTCTACGTCACATAAATTTCTGTCATTAGAAATATGTTGCATTAGAAATGTATACCGTGCAGTCAATTTAACATTAGTTCGAAGTGATTGTATCGACAGCTCAAGCTCAAACGTTACGAAATGCAACACACAGGTCGAATTCCAAAGTGTTATTTGGAGCTGAAGCCGTATTCCAAATAACACGTGGTTGAAAATAACGCAAAATCACACACTAAGTACAAATATGTGTTCATTTACTTATACTCCAAAAGTAATCAAATTAAAAATCTGAATTATAATTTAAGACAAGCGATAGTATCATTTAACTATTTGCAACTCTAAAACAATTCACTACTAATGTGCAGAACAATAGAAACATGTACTATCTCCAAATTAACAATAATATATTGAAATGACGGAACCAACACCTCAGGTTAAGATCTTATGAAGCACAATAAATAAGTGCAAAGTGTAATTTGGTGCTGGAGCTGTATTCTTAGTTACACTTTCTCGAATAACGCGTGTCTGCAAATAACAAAATCTCATGTGAAGTACAAATTTATGTTCCTTTACTATTATTCCAGAAAAATCCTTATGAAATGTTAACACACAGGTTCTACTTATAAGTGTTATTTTGGACTACATTTGTGTTCCAAATAATACTTTCTCGTTCGATTAACAGAATCTGTTACAAGTAACACAAAATCTCATGTGAAGTGTAAATTTGGGTTCATTCACTAATACTCCAGATATTATCAAATAACAAATCTGAATTACAATTTAAACAGAGCAGTAGTATTATCCAATAAGGTGCAACATTAAAATAGTTTCGTATCAAAGGTTTAGAACAATGGAAATACATGCCATAAAAGAAAATTGCCAAGGATTGATCTTCATCAAGTATTAAAAGAGATGCTTTGCGGCTCAGGATCGTATTTTTACGAGGCAAACAAGATTACTCGTCAATTCCATTTAACCGTTCCTATAAAGTGCAGCAGCAACAACCCATTTTGGAAGCACCCTCGGACTATTTTATGTCTCGCACAAGGCAGCCATTTCCCAGGGAGGTGATGAAATGAGAATGAGCTTTCCTTGGACGCTTCCAGTGAGAGACCCAGTTATAAAAATAACAGCCGAGATGAACTCCCAACTTCCAGTTCCTTTAATGAGTGAAGAGGAAATTCGCTGAGATAAGTTTCTGAAGGGCTGCTGCTGCTTTCCTCGGTGATTCACGGGGCTTATAATTTTCTGGAAAAGGGAAGTGATCTAATTTTAGGGCTTCTCAAAGGAGTGTGTTAGCAGGAGTTACCGATTTTCCCATCGTCTGTCGAACAATTTCCGAAGGGAAGTTTAAGAAATGAGATTGTGTCGGGCTCAGGTAAAGAACCCGACAGACGAATACAGGAACTTTTTTCATGGGAAATAGAATTTCTTACAAAATGGATGGATCAAAACTTTTTGCTCTGCAAGGAAAAGAAGACTTTAACAGTACATTTTACTCTTTTTACTTCTAATCATGAGGACAAGGAAATGCAGTCAAACTAATTAGGGGTTATTATAACCTAGTGAAGGACAGTGTATGACAGAGAAAGATTTTAGGTTCTATACCCTTCACTGTCAAACAAATGGATATCTCTTTACTGCACACATATTGTAGGTTTGAGTGCATTTGTGTGAGAGTTTCTCTGTCTTATCCTTAGCTTCAAGTGAATGCAGCACTTTATGAAAAGTCCTCGCTGAAATCAGTGAAGCAAAGAGGGGGTGGATATTACAAAATCATACAAAATTCTTCATTAGATTACCTAAAACGCATACAGTTAACACTAAACATACCGGGGATTTTTTTTATTCGGCAAAATTAATGGGAAAATGGGTCAAATAACCCCTTTCGGTAGTTTTAGTATTAAAATACATTTACATTTCATTTTAGTTACATTAGCATAAATTTTATCGTCGTTTACTCCCATATTTTTTACATTTATATGCTTTTATTATAAAAAATTATAATCGTTCCTAACTGTGTGTAAAAATAATTTTTAGTATGAAAATTACTATAAATTCATTCCTAATTATTTATATATGGTTTAATTACGAAAAAAGAGCATTTCCTATTCATTCCCAATCAATTTGTTGTTTAATAAGGAAAAATATTTTCTAGCCATTCCTCAACATTTAAATATAGATTAAGAAGACTAGAATTATTCATTATGTTGCTTATATAAAAATATTCCCACAATTCCCCTCTAAGCCTTATCTATAGTTTATTATAAAAAATTGTTTCCCATTCATATACTGTTTAATATAAGAATTCCCTATGCATTCCTAACTATTTGTGCGCGCACACACACACAGTTAAATATAGAACATTACTCTCCATTCATTTCTAACTATTTACATTTATGTCTTATGATTTATTTTAACTATATAACACAAAATGCTTTTGAAATAAAGGTTATTTCTTTTACTAATCTCTTTAAAAAATTATTTTGATAACTTTTTAAAATTCAAATTATTTTTAATTTTTCTGCAATTTTTTCTTGGATGGAAAATTTGAGAGAATTACTTCTATAAACATATATCCTCCCACGCCAATCACTTTCAGATTGCCCTTTGCAAATTTAATCATCTGTTTGATTTGGAAGTATTCTTAACAAATAGGTAATTGTACAAACAGCGTTCTACTCCTTAGTTCTTGGTTCGAATCCACATACCGGGCGTGTATGCGTGGCCTGCTTAAGAATTTATTTTAAAACAATAGTTTTGAATAAACCTTCGTAAGTATAATTTAAGAGCAGATGAACAATATCGCTAAAATTGTTAAATTTATGCCCGAAGTTATTTTGATGAATATAACACCTTTAAAAAAAAAAAACTATAAATGCAATAGTTTTGGCTTTTGCTTCTTACGATTATTATAGTTCATGGTTATTTCGGACCGTATGGTCATTACACACGAAGGAAATTTTGATCAGGACCAGCAGTTTTAACAGTTTGGAAACATTCAGGCATGTGGTGGATTCGAACTCACAAACTATTAAATTGCAAATAGGATTTCTTACTTTTCAGCCATCAATTTGGCAATGAATGAGAAAATTTTTTATTTCTTCAAATTAGGCGAATCATACTTTCATTTGTATCGCTGTTCTCTAATTCAGCAGTTCATGGATTGGATTCCTACATCGGAAGCGGAAGTTTCTATTAATTCCTCATTCATCGTAAATTATAAATACAGTTTCGAATTAACCTAATGTGTAAACTATTATAAAGAAAAGCCAAACATTTCCATTTTAGTATTTTTTTTTAACCAATTTTCTTGTAAGATATAAATTTATGTTTTATTGCATACTAATAAAAATAACTTTCTATGGAAGTATTCTTTATTTTTATTCTCATTTTGGAAATATTCTGAACAATATCTTTTCCGCTGTTATACTAATAAAAAAGAATAATAATGGAGATTATTTAATAAAAATTAATCTTTGTCTATCCCTTAGGGAGCGCGACTGTCACATTCACGTTGTACAAACACTTACTTCAATTAATAAAATGAATTCTCATCCTTTATTTAGACAGCAGAATATGTCGCCATTAAATAGAATAAAACAACATTCTAGTAGATGAAGACACAGGAGCTTCGCCTTTGCTTAATGATAACGCTTGTAAATGAGCTCTCCGAATTTACTCGGGATGAATATTTAACGTAACATTTCGTGCCACGAGTTTTGCTGCACCAGGTCACCATTTAAGTTAATGCTATATTTTATTGGCTTCATTTGCATCGTATTAAAGAAGAGCAATATGTCTACTGGTGTCAGCTCAACAGAACATTTGTTGCGGGCAACATCATTCAGAAATAATTTATCCTGGAAAAAGGGGCGAAATATTTTGGCTTAGTATTTATTACGAAGTAAACATTTTTGAGAGTAATTATTTAGGTTCTTGTTTTGATAGTTTTGGTTAACCTTTTTTTGGTTTTGGTTGGATGAGCTTATATTTTAATTTCACTGAATAAATATTTTATTTCCATTTCTCAAATGAAAATATTAGGTTCGAGGAAAAGCAATTCATTATTTTTTTTTTCGGTTTATGACTGTAGTGTTCGATATCTCGTTAAGTATCGATCATATAATTTAAGACTTATGTTTGTAGGAAAAATCATATTTCGCATTAAAATATTTTTTTGTTGTCTATTCAATTATAAGGCACAGGGTTTTAAAAATGGAAATCAACAAAGAGAAAATGCAGAATATTCAATGTTTCTTTGACAAAGGCGAAAAAAGGCAGTTGTATAAACACAGTCGAAAATCAGGAATAGTGTTTATAGTCCCGATACTGTAATAGCCATTTGGGTGGGATTTAGGTTTCATCAGTTCCATTCAGATATATTGGATGTTAAAGATGCAGTTACAAGTTTTTCAGGTAAACTTATCCCACAGGAGATTGAACTTTTGTTCTGGATCTCCATTAACACCGTCTATATTATCTCTTATAGATGTTATTCTTCGTTACACCGTCTCTAACACGCACAGATAGGCCCATAATAGAGAACATCGATAAAATTCCAAAAATATCCTAAATTGGTCGGCATGTCAGCAGTCCAGAACCACAAGATCAGAAACAAAATAGTTTGAAATCCTTTGCACAAAGCTAATTAAAAACATGTAAATGAAGCCTTTGAAATTCACGTATAAATAATGAATTTTTCCTTCCACTTATTATATTTGGATACAACAAATGATAAAAACTAAATTTACATTAATGTATTGATTAATTCAATTTTCTAAAATATACAAAATTACTGATTCACACATGTACATTATATAGATTTGTCTTTACTTGATCAGTTATTATGGTTGAATATATATTTCTTTTTTAATAAATTTAAATAGCCAGGAAAATATCACAAAATTGATTATTTTGTAAATAAAATTCTGACTGAAAACTAAATGAATCCTAATGTATGCATTTTTCATGCCCTAAATCAAGTCAAAAATTAAAATCTATCAAACTTAGGAAAAAATCTAACTTTGTTGGTAATAATTATAATTAAATTATAATTTTGCACACAAAACCCCGTGTTTTGATTATTTGAATAAATATTTGATGAACATTTTCAAAAGCTTAACATAATATTTTTATGATTTACTTTAAATTTTTAGAAACTAATGTTTTTTAAAATTCTATTGTTAATTTGAAATCAGATATGATTGATGAGTTTGGAATGGATGTTAATTCGTTTCAGAACCCACAACAAAAAAAAATTTATATTTTTAAATGTCTAGTATTGATTCTATCTATGAAATAATACTAAAAACAAAACTATTTTGTCTCTATGTAATCAATATTCATAAAACTGACTGTTAGAAATAGTTAAAAAATATTCCTTGAAAATAATTAATGATACAGATTATTATACAGGAAATTTTACAGTTATACAAAAATGAAAAAACACTCAAGTTTAAAATATTAACAATTGTCTAAATTAAAATTAAATATGACTATTGGCAACATCATAATAAAAATTAAATAGAGTAATGGAAATAGAATTTATATTGAAGTTAAATAAGATTATTGAAATAACAATCAAAATTTAAATTAAGTAAGGTTACTAAAAATCATCAACAAAAAATTATATGCTACTTTTAAAATAATTTATTTAAATTGAATAATACTATTGAAATAATTATTTGAATTAAAATTATACACAGATTTTAAAAAAATCTTAACAATGGAAAATAGTGATATTGAAATTATATCGCCAATATTAAAATTAAATAATCGTCATAACTAAAATTAAATTTTGCTACCGAAACAATCGATTACATTAAAGTAAAATGTTATTGAAGTTTTTGATTGAATTGAACAATTAATTTGGAATCGCCTGAAATAAAATAAAATACAATTTTTGAAACAATTGCCGTAATAATTAGAAATTTAGTTTGTTTGTCACTTAGTAGTCAGTTTATGCACATGAGGGATGTAATTAGACCAAGATCTAGTTTAAAGGGGATTTTGAATCACTAAAAACATCCAAACTAAGGAGGAGATACGAACCCACGAACTGTAGAACCGAAACCCAGAGCTCACAAACCATGTATAGCTATCAGCTCGTTTAATTAGAATTAAATAAGCAGGTTGTTGGAAAAATCCTCTAAATTAAAATTTATACAGTTTTTCAAAATTAAATATTGACTATTGAAATAGTCATCCTAGGTGAAACAACCGTTACCAAAACCAAATTTAATCCAAATGATTGTATATTAAAACTGGTATAATTAAATATCGAATATTAAGATAAACTGATATTAAAATGACGAAACTAAACTAAATTCACGAATTTCTATTATTTTAAAACATTTGGACCAATCAAACCAATTCCGTTATATAAACCTTCATCAATTTTGAGCAGTCTTTCATAATTAATCGATCTTGCTGTTCTATTTCTCCTTCCTATTTTTTATTAATAATCTCAATTTGATCATGCTTGATTTGATTTTGAATTTGTTTTTTTTCCGTCTGTCACCCAACGATCATTTTTTGCACACGAAAGATAATTAGATCTAAGGTTTAAAGTGAATTCCAAACCATTACAAACATCCCTACCCAAGGTAGGATTCGAATCCAGGAAATGTTTAACTGAAAGCCAGGTCGCTAACCATTCAGTTACCAGCTCGGGTTTGTATGTGGATTTAGAACAAGGAAAAAACTAATTTATATTTTATGACAACATAGCGATATATTAAATAACATAAAATCAGGAGACAGAACCAGAAATATATTTTCAATGGTTCTTAGCAGTGCCATTCAAAGATAAACATTCACATCAGATAGTAGGAATTAATAAATCAATGCTTATATCCTTTAAAACTAATATATTATGGGCGTGTTTATTGAAAACACACAAACAAGATTTTTATTACAATACAAAAAATATTGCAATTTTTCTGAGCTCAGATGGTAAGGTGTTATAATTGAATTACAAGAGTTTTATGTTTGTTTAAAGATTCAGTCATACAAAATTTTAATTTATAACTGAATAGCAAATGATTTAATTTCATTAAAACCAATTTTATAGCACTCGATTACATTTGAAATAACTGAGACTATCCAATATGAAACATTTAAGCTTTTTGGGTTTTGTTAGGTAAGATTTTTAGGATTGGTAGGTTTTTTGGTTTATTTTAGCATTCAATGGTCATTACTTCACTCAGGAAGGTTAATTAGATACAAACCTGCAATTTAAAGGACACACATTCTTAACTATAACAAACATCCACCGGAGGTTGGAATTGCATTACGAAACGTTGAACCAAACACTTGAAATATAACCACTTCGATTTTTGGAGAAAAAAGAAATGCCAACCTAATCCTATTGCGCAGATCTATGCACACAACGATTTTCAAAGAATCAAAAAATAAGACATAAAACAATATCTTAATTAAATTTTAAATATGTATGAAGATATAATAAAGGCAAATAATATAGTTAAAAATTATGACATGAAATTTTGGGCTTAATTTTAAAACTAATTTTAAAAAATTCCCTTTTTAACAGCCCTTAAAGCCAGTCTTAATTTGAAGCACTAGTCATTAAGCCGAAACATTTTAAATAAATGTGAAGAACTATGGATTAGAAATAATTTAATAAATACGATATTGCACATACAAGTTCAAATATTAATTTCAAGGAAAGAAAGTAAAAAATGACACACATATATATTATTAATTATTACTAGTTAATATCCTATATTCGTATTCATCTGTAATGGGAAAAAGCAAATAAATAGAAATGAAATGTCTGTTATAAAATTTTTTCATTAATGTCTGGACAAACGATGGTTCTTTAATAAAAGGAGAGCATGATTTATGTCAGCTCTTTTTTTTCTAACTCTGTCGTTTTTTTATAGTTAACCTTCCAGGGTAGTGTCCTCAAATGCGTTATTCAGAAAAGGAAAAAAAAAAATGACGATATACAGGAAATGTATGAGAGTAGGGATACATTCCATTATAGTGATGAGGGTGTGAGAAATAAAGATGCGTGCCCCGCCCATACTAATAACACAGACTGTCGAAAATTAGACATTCTTTCATATTAAAATGAGGATGATGTGTTAATATCATTTTGCGTGTTATTTTTTTTTTTAATAAAATGTACTTGAGAATATAAATAAAAAAAAAATTAAACTCAACGTAGAGGAAAAACTAGAGCATTATTATTTAACCTTCGTTAATTAAAAAAAAATTATATTAAATATCTAACAAGTTATAAAAAGTAAACAAAATAATTTGTTTCATATTAATTTAAAATATACAATTTTAGTAGCTCAAATATTTAATTAATTATGTCTTCTGAAAATAGTCATTTTAAGCATTTATTGGCGTAAGGAAATATAGGAAAAGCAAGGAATAGATCTGTACATATACAAGAAACTATTCAAAAACTATAAGTTAAAAAAAAGGCATTTAATCAGATGAGGCATCAGATCTGGATCATGTATTGAGTTTATTAACCTCAAAAAAAATTTTATCAACAAAATTAAATCGAGCCAGTCTTGTTTTACAAGATAATTCAGAGGAAATGTTTTTAGAAAACGAGCTTACACAACTAAACATTTAACAATTATCGTAAATATTGCACATTGCATCTTACTTAATCTTAATTTAGCTAAAATATCAATAATAAATAAATCAAGAAATTATCGATATGTTTTACTTATTTGCCATAAAACGTTATATAACATAACTAACAACAAAAATTTATATTTTTATGATTATTTTTAGTCCTTACTTAAGTTGACTACAATTACAGAAATTATACAATTACATCGCATTTAGAAAATTTTAAAGATGAATAATAAAACAGCATGGATCACATGTTTAAAAAGCGCCCTCTGTTGACCGAATAAAAATGTACCAATATATATTTTAAATAGGAAGTTAGTCTTCATTAATTAAGGAAAATTTTAAGAGATGAGATAAAATAACAGTAATTATTTTGATATATTTTGAATCTTGTTGCATTTTAAGTATAAATTACAACTGGAAAAACAAAAAAAAAATAATTATATTTAATTTAATTTAGCTGAATTTCATTACAGCAACAAAATGCAATTAATCTCAAACCCTTTTATACTTAATATATGATTAATTAGTGATTTCACATTTATTTGCTGGGAAATAAAATACTTTTTGTTATTGTTTATTACTAATTTTTGTTATCGTTAATACTTTGTTTTATTGTTCATTGTAAACTAATTATTTTAAAATTAACTAAAATTAACTCATAAATTTTTTACACAATAAATCAATAGAATTTTCTCTATTATAAAATAATTAAATTTTAAAATATTTAAATACTAATAAAATGAATAAAAATTTTACAAAGAAGTAAAGTAACAAACATTAAAATACTTTATTTAACAATTTTTCTGTCTTAAAACAAATTTATAAGAAGGTAATTCATTTAATATAAATGCAAATTAATAAGATAATAAATTAAGCAAATCTAAATTATCGATCATTGAATTTTTTTTTTTAAATATTTCTAGAGATTTGAATATTGAAGACAGAATTCAGAGAAAAATGCATTAAAGAAGAACGTGCTTGAAAAAAGAATATTGCTACCCAGGATATTGAAGAATTCCCGTTTAGTTTTATAAAATTTATGATCTAAACACATTAAATAATTATTTATTTAAGAATAATGCACACTAACGAATCAAACGGATAATTTATACTGTATCTACATCAATTCATAATTTTTTTCAAATGTTCTAAAGGAATTTAAAACCAGATTTAAAAAGAAACCATAATAATGAAGAATGTTCCTAAAAACACAGGTATGTTGCTATCGGCGTTATTAAAGGAATAACGATTTGTTTCACAAAAGTTATGATCTGAATATAAATGACTGAATTTTTAGATTTTAAGTAAATGCACATTAAGTGTTAGAAAATAATTAAATCTAAATCGATTCCTTAAAAAACTTTTAAATGTTCTTAAAATAATTGAAAATATAATTTTTAAAGGGATCTTGTTAAATAAAAAAAAATGATGATATCTAAAGATATCAAAGGATTAACATTGAATAGTGTGAAGAGGTTGTGAAGAAAATATACAAAAAAGCAGAAATTCATTTTATTAAATACGCATTAATAAACCAATGAGTAAATAAATGTAAATTCAAATCAGTTCCTTAAAAAGATTTGAAATGTTTTTTTGAAGGAAATAAAAAAAAATTGAAGAATCCTGCTAAATGATGCATGTTGCTCAGATACAGAAATATCGCTATTGAGGGTATCAAAAAACTTATGTTTAAAGTAAAATTTGTAAATTAAATGTACAAAAATGAAACATATTTAGTAATATAATTTGCTACGAATAATTCTTCTAAAAACTTTAACGAAAGGATAATTTATGATTTAAGTGATAACATTTTGCAATTTAAAAACTAATTCAACACCTATTTTATATTTTATAATATTCAAAACAGATTGTGATCAATTGTTTTCTTGGAATTATTTAACCCTTCTTTGCATAATGGTGGAAATTTCCATCATAACCTATAATGCCCAAAAATTATATAAAAGAACAAGTTCACTTTAAGTTGATCGTGTTTGGATACCTTTTTAATGTCCATTGCATAAAAAGAAACATAGCTGTCAAAAATAAACAAGTGCCATAATCAGTGCTTAAAGTTGTCTCATTCCGCTGTTTGTTGTAGTTGCAATAAACGTATGATTTCGTTTATAATTTTGTTTTATTATATTAGAATTTCTATTGCTAAAAAATTAAAAATGAGTGGAAGAAAGGTTTGTAACACGTGTTTCTGTTATTTTCCTCTTTTATTTCTATTTAGTACTAAGCTAATGATCTAACTTTGGATGATGATGGAAATTTTTAGCATATTGTTTTTTGCTAAATTTATACTATAAATATATACTAAGATTTTTTTAACCATTTTTCCTTTAATTTTGAACATGAATTATATCAACTTGATTAATTTCACCAATAAAGAAAAAATCATGCAAAGAAGGGTTATACTAATTAAATGAGAAGTAGAAAAAAAAACTCAGCTTATATCATACTGCATGGAATACTTGTGCATGCAATTTAACGATGCCATTTAAACACATTTAAAATACAATATAAATTAATGAAATTTTAAAAATAAATTAACTTCTTTAATCATTAAAATGTACTAGGAAATTTAAGCACTATAGAAATGCACCACAAAAGATTCCTTCTTAATTTAATGTCAAATGTAATTTTGTACCAAGATTTAAAACTCGATAACCTCTTGATGAAACTACTCTTACTATCTTTATAAAAAATAAACTTTTAAAGTATGAATTATATAAATCACACAATAAATATCATTTTAATGACTACATGTATGAGTACATTACAGTTAAATAATGAATATAAATAGAGTGTACCTATTAGATTAAACATAAATAGTAAAAATATAAATAAGAAAGAGTAGACACATACTTACGACTAAATCGAATTAAAACTACAGGATTCACAGATCTAGCTGTTTTATATTATAGCATCTTTATAATTAAATACAACAAAATGTATCGTATCGCTACACATTCATTAAGTATCCAAAAACGCATGGTTTTATTTAAATCAAAAACAAATTTTCAGTCACTATTCGCACACAACACTGTCATTAAAAGGCAACAAAGCTGCCACGAGATTCAAGCCAAATTTCCTGCGAATCACCAACACGGAATATCATCAAGTAGCGTTTTCCATTCACAAAATCCGATCCCATGGACACAGGGCGACTGTATAGCTGGTTTTCTGGCCGAGCGCCCAAAACGCCTCCCATGAAGGGAAGAAGGAAAAGCCCTACGTTGGGAAAACGGCGCGGACGTAAAGAAGGGTTACCAGAAAAAAAGAAGTATCCGAAGAGGGATGAACGGATGGTGATGGCGCCAATGTCAAATTGTCTTGGCGATTGCCACGGCAGAAGCGGTATCGATGCCATTCGGGAGCTCAGTTCTGTAAATTGAAGCCATAGAAATTAAAAGGTTCTTGGAATCGCGATGCACTTGGCTGAAATTACATGTCCGCGGGTAATTACAGCGGCTTAAGTTATTGGATTGCTATACTATTCCTAAGATGATTTAAAATATAAAATTAAATTATGTCGAATGAAATTAAACTACTCAAAAATAAAATTTGCAGAAAAGATTTTTTTTAATCCAAACTACACGAAAAAAACTAAGATTAAAATCCTTAAAAAATAATTCGCCCAAAAATTCTATCGCTGAAGTAAAATATAATTTGACATTATTTTTTGTTTAAATTATTAATTAATATTTTTAAAAATCATTCAAATTCAACAAGCTCTAGCGGATTTTATTTGTACATTTATAAGTACATTACAAGCCACCCGTGAAAAAATTA
This sequence comes from Latrodectus geometricus, assembly GCA_026290005.1. NCBI lineage: Eukaryota > Metazoa > Arthropoda > Arachnida > Araneae > Theridiidae > Latrodectus > Latrodectus geometricus. The sequence goes on from JAPDSC010028693.1 coordinate 20,985, forward strand.
CTTAACATTAAAAAATAATTAATAATAAGTAATTTTCGATATTAATTTTATTTTCACTTTTTGTTATTAATTATTACTATTATTTAAAAAAAAAATCTTTGAAATTCTATGTATTAATTCGAATTAATCCTGTTTTTAAAATTTATCAGTACTTAATGTTAAGTAATTTTTTACGTACAATTTATTAACATTTTATAATACTATTAACTTTATAAGAATGAGAATGTAAATGAAAATTATTCAGAAGTTCAAAGCAAAATATGTGAGGCCTTTAAGACAAAATCCCAGCGAAATTTTTCGTAGTAAGTTAATCGGACTGACTGACACATACATAGACACACATGGTATACATACATACACACACATGGTACAACCAACACCTTTTAAAAAAACAGCAAATTATTTTAAATAAGAAAATTTATATAAAAGAATAATTCGAAATGATAAATTAACTGGTTGAATAATTTAATAATTGGAACATTATCATCAGCAATAAAATTTTTATAAATGAATTTTGATTAGAAAAAGAATAATTGATTTTTCTCTTCTATTTAGAAAAGTTTTCTGTAACTGATAAATATGTATTTAACTGAATACGATCAGATTTATACCAAATCACGTTCAAAAGGTCGTGGTCGCAAGGTCTTCCAAGTTAAACGATATCTTTCGGAGTGACAGTTCACGAATTGAGGCGTCTTCTGCTTTGTCGCAGCTTCTAAAGTACAAAAGACTCCCACCCGACAGCTGCCCCCAATCTGTTATAACCAAAAACAGGGCTAGATAGAAGTACAAGCTGGTGGAACCTCCATTTGGCATAAGAGAGATGGAAGTGAATATATCTTGTGCAGCATTCTGTGGTTATGCTATCATAATGCCAAAAATGGGTAAGTTTTCATAATTTCCGAGAAAGGATCAAGTAGAAAACTAGAGCTTGCGGGCCTGTCCAGAGGTATCATTTCACTTGGATGGCATTGTGACCTGTTTTAAGCACCGTAGCAGCTATTTTTGACATGATGGATTCTGAGATTATTCAATAAAAAACTTGCTACTTTATGATTTGAAGAATGATACCTGTTCCTTTACACCAGGAAGTCATTAACTGTTTAGAATTATTTATTTCAGATTAGCTGTTGCTGTTGTTGTTGGCGTGTGCCAGCCAGGCTGGCAATATGAGGTGCGCTGCTCCACTTTTCCAAATGAACCATATTTAGTGTGGAGTCCGACTTCCTCAGTACACACATGCCATAGGTACCCGTTTATAGAGTAGGCAACCATTCACACACAAAGAAAGGACAAAGACAAGAAAGAGAGAGAGAGAGAGAGAAAGTACATCCATGCCCGAGCCAGGATTCGAACCCAAGTCCCACCCATCTGTAGTCAGGTACGCTAACCACTAGACAGGTTGGTTCAGATTAGCTAAATCTCTTAATTCCTCATCTAGAGAAGATTTACATGCAATGAAGTATATTTTCTTCAAAATTTTCCAAATATTGAAACCTTTTATGTGGTACAGCTATCTCTATGGATACGCACACATTGGAAGAGATTGTCATAACATTTTTCGTAATTAATTTTAGCGTAAATTAATATTGCAACAATAATAAATATGCATACAAGACTGTCGGTGAAATTATGACATTAAGTTGGATTTACGACAGGAGAAAGAACGAAACGCAGTATTTGAATTGCAGAATATTGAAGTAATGTGCTAAGGTGTCATTTATGATACTTTTCACAAGAAAATATAAATATATCAATTTATAAATATTAGGTTGAGGAAAAAGAAATTGATTGGTTTTTCGGTAGATGAATGTAGTGATCAGTATAAAGTATCGAACTTCAGATTTATGATCGTTGGAAAGGTGACATTTAGAACTAATTTGCTGGGTCCAATCAGTTGTGAGTTATGGATTCTTTAAATTGGAAGTCAAGCAAGAAAAAAATTCGGTACATATTACAGTTTTTTTTTATACAGGAAAAATGCAAGTCAGGCGGATGAAATTGTGAATAATAGTTATAGTTTCGATAGTGCAATACCCAGTTACTTGTAATTTTGGTTTCATCGATTCCGTTGAGGTATTTTTGATGTTAAGGATGCACATCGAATGGGTGAAACATCGTCAAAAATGTCGGTTAAGTATCAGAAATGATTGAAGTTAACCACATATTAGCAGTTGTAGCAGCACCTAGCGCCTAAAGATCGACATAAAACCTTTTATCAGTTTTAAACCTTTTATTCTAAGCGAATTCGTAACAAATTATATAAAGTTCACATAAAATTAATGGATTTCCTTCTACCCAATCTTATGCATACGTTTTCTTTCTTTTACATATAACGTTTAAATACATGGCTTTCTAAGTGGTTTTTTCTTCTTTCAATGCATATATTCATTCATGCTTCAAATAGATGGTGTTCGTAGAAAAAAGTATATAAGATATATTTGTACAATTAACTTATATTTATTAATTTGGAACTCAATTTATGAGATTCTAGTCACAAAAACTTATCCAATAAATAAAATATAAAATAACTTATCTAAATAATAAAATAAATAAAATATACTTTTTTTGGGAGAGAGAAAAAAAAAAGATTCCTTCCTACCCATACGATATCAGAGATGCAATGATATTCATTAAATGAATATAAAAAAAGTGAATGCTTTATTTTTTCTCTAAACTTAACTATTAGAATAACATTTATTGATAAAAATCAAATTCAAAAATAAATCATTAATTAAAAAATGTTGCTAGTAAAATGTTCAAAATACATTCTTAGAAAAATAATTACAAATTTAGATATGAACTTTTCACACGAACAAAAAGAACTTTAAGGATTATTAGGGAAGTAGATTCAATTTATAAACATGTATTACTCCTTCACATGTGGAAATCAAGGAAAAGTTAGAAAATATTCGCAAATTTTAAGAAGAAAATCCACTTAAGAATCTAGTTATCTTTTCATCTAGAAAATCCCTGAAAGTCTATCCCTCAATAACAATCATTTTATCGTAATTGCAAAAGCATTACATTCAGACAATGCTCACGGAAATTTCTAGTAGCTCAAGATATTCTATAATTTAGGAGAATCGATTAGTTTTGTAGAACACCACACACTACTAGAAGGAATTTTACTCTTCGAATTATTCAATATTCGGAAACAATATTTTCCGTTCGATGGGAAACTTTATTCATAATCAATATTCCTTATCTATATCGATATATGTTATTTGTTTATTACTTTCAAAGGATGTCACGAATACTTTTGTGAAAATTACGGTTGATGTAAAATTTTCCTAGTTTAAAAGTAAAATCAAAAATAGATAATTTGAAACAATATGATAAAGAATAAATTATCCGATTCTTTTGTGCTTCAGATTTTGAAAAAAATTCTTTTATAACTTCTTATATCTTCCAAATTTTCATAGATAAATAAAAAAAAATAATAAAATAAAAAAAAACTTATAATTAATCCTTTCCATAGCATCAGTACTTATAAGTATTGATAAATGATAGTGATGCGTGCTGATGTTTATAGTGATGTCATAGTATTGATAAGTGATATATTTATGAGTGTGGATACTAATAAGTATATGTAAGTAATTATATCTTAAGTACGCAATTATGTACTTATTAATAGGTACTTGCATTTTTGCCAAGAGAGTTATTTGAAAAAATACAAGATGCCTATAAAATATCTGACGCAGTTTAAATAATAAAATAATAAAGATAGATTTAAGATAGTAACATCAATTATTAAACATATTTTAAAGGTTTTATGGCATTTGTCCAAGAAATTTGAAGCGTATATATGAATAGTTTAAACTCGGTAGTTGATTTAAAGCAATACAATTGGAATACTAGTCTTTAAGACTCAAAGTACTGCATTTTCCGATTGCAAACAATGTCCTCAACAAATCTCATAGGAAAAAGTCTCTAAGATGCGTCAGATAATCTGTTCATTCAAGAAATTAGGTTTCCTAGATCTTTTTGCGGGGAACAAAAATAATATTTAAACAGGAAGAGGAAATTGTTTAAAAAATTAATAACACGCGAATATGATGCTTACAAAAAAAAAGTTGCCTGTAAAATATTTTATATTGAAAAAGTTTTTATGAATAGATCCCAAAAAGTTTCTTTCAATCCTCATTGTTTTACGCGTTTTTAGTCAAACTATGTCAAACATTTTATATGACATCTAATACATTTAAAGTATAGCATGTGTAGTTATTATGAACATGGTCAAAAACAAGAAAAATTATGATAGACGTTCTGAATCGCAAAAAATCCCATAAGTTACTAGTAAATAGCGTATTAATAAAACATTAATAACTTATAAAAACATTGTTTGAGCATCCCTTTTATAGTCTTTAAATCTATTATATTGAGAATTTTATTTTTAAATGATCGTTAAACTCCTTTGCAGTTTCGACCAAATCCTATTTAGGTACTTGAAAAAATTTTTTTTTAATTTTCTTTACTCAAATCAAATTTCCGGTATTATTTGCTTGTTCACTGTGTATAATTTTGTTTCATTGTAGAATGATTTTGTTTTATACCAGAAACATGGGAAAATATTTTAATTTTAGACTTTATGTAACAGGTAACAGGTGTGAGTAAAAGACGTGGGATAATGAAAGAAAAAGATGACCATGAATTTAGCCCATTCCTTTACAACTGATTGGAAGTCCTTTTTTTTAAATAATTGCTCACACTGATAAAAAAATAATTGAGACCAACAAGGCAATGTAGAGGCAATTTTGCTCGGAAAAACTATTTTGGAAAATCCATGACAAAAAGAAGCAATATTTTTTTTTTTATCAAAGTTTTAAAGTTTATAATACGAGAACTGAATATTAAAACAATAATTAATGTAAGTACGATTTGTACTTCCGATGTACATTTTTTCACTATAATTTTGTTCGTTCCAATACTTTTGCTTCTTTGAATTAAATGCAACTTAAAGGAACAGTGCGCTTTATTTCAACGAAAAAATAATTAAAGTAATTCTGTGATTTCCATATTCCGTTGAGGGTTTGAGTTTTCATAATCGATTTCACCATGAAATTATACATTAAAAACATGCTTATTTTTTTACATAATATGACAAAGGAAAGAAGTTTTGATGGTTAAGGATAACGTAAAACAATGAATATTTAAATTTTACATGAACATGTAGACATTAAATCTTAATATTAACAAAAATGCAATATTTGATAAAAAAAAAAAAAATAAGTAGAGCAAAATGTATAACTCAAAATCACAGTCAAATCCATTCAATATTTATCACGTTTTATTATTTCTTTATTTTGAATTACTTTTTAAATAAGGAATAAAGCAAACTTCACTTTATCATTTATTAAAATATATGTTTGTTTTGAAGCTCAAATTATGAAATATAAAGGTTTAATATTTTCTACCATTTTAATTTTATAATAAGAATTAAAGTAGTGCAACAACAACAGTAACGTATTCTATACAGCAATAAGAAAACACAAAATAAAGAAAACATATTAGGAAAATATTTATATATTTTGATAGATTAATTACTTAGAAATGCACATGTATTATTGCAAGACACACATGAGCACCAGCTTTCAAACTAGAAATAAAAAGGTTTCCACGTGCACGTTTTCAGCTTTAACTTTTATCTAATCAAATATGTGAATAAATGCATTTTCAATTGTATTATTTAAAAAGTAAGTATATTTTCAGTTTCACTGTGAGAAACATATTTTTATCTTCACAAATCAAACATATATACTTTATTTGTACATTTGTTTTTACAAGTTGACACATATACTGAAATTTATAATTTAATTTAGGACATAAATTGTTATCTTAACTTTCTCTTTCACTCTCTTTCTAATTGTCTCTCACATACACATTTTTTAAAAACTCAAACACAACAAAAAATACAACATTATTCATCACTGATAGGAATATTAAATTTTTTTTTGTATTTATCGTAACTTAACATTCTCTTGAAAATAAATGCTTAAATATAAAAATTTTAACTTTCTAAATATAAATGCTTTATAATGCTTCAATAAGAACAATATTTTAACCAAAATAATGCTTAAATATGAAATAATAACAAAACTTGATAAAAAGTAAAAAAAGGGGGGGAAAATGAAGGTTTCAATTTTTTATTTTAAAATAATTCTAAAAAAAATCTTTTAATTTAAAATATTATCAGAAAAATTTAATATTTTGTTAAAATAATAAAGTGATGCAAGCATTTTATTTAATTGATAACATCCAATATACTGAAAAATATTGATATTTTTCTCTCAGTGCAGAATATAGAAAGAGATAATTTAAAAAAACAACATGCGAAATAAAATTTCTACTTAATATAATAAAAAAATAATTTAAAAATAAAATATTTGTGTTTTTAAAAATAATTAACAAAAAATCTTTTTTTTACAAATTATGCATTAGGCGCAATAACTCTTTAGCAACACAGCTATTTTAAAAGAAAAAAAAAGTCATGAGCCAAACTTGAATATCTCAAATTACTCAAGTAACAATTAATTCAAAATCTGTCATCGTTAACTTAAAAATCAGTAAAAGGAATATTTGCTGTTAATAAGTTTTTGGAAAGGGATAAGAAAACTAAGAAATTAAGCTGCCAATTTAAGAACTTTAAAAAGCTTAGAAAACAGATAAGGAAAATCAATTACCCTTCAAATCTTTTTCTGGATTTGGATAATATTTAATGACAAATGTTTTCTATCGCAAAAAATTTTACGGAATGATTTCCCTTCAAATAAATTAATATCTATCATTAATATCATTTTAAATTTCTAAAATTGGCCATATTTATTTCAATTTAATTCAATATTTTAAACAATTGATACTTAATAAATTTCAAGCATTTTTAATTTTTTAATGAATAAAATTTAGAACTAAAATATTTGTTTCCATTAAATATTATAACGCTAATAGAAATCCATTAATAAAAATATTCAAAATTGGATAACATTTATACACTGATTATTAATATCAAAATAAATCACATGTTTAATATAGTACTAAATTTTGAAAAATATGTTTTTTTTATACATTTGATAACAAAAAAAAATTATTTTAATTATGTTTCTATAATTTTTTCTGTGTATTTTTTGAATTATGAATAGATAAACAGTTTTAATTGCTAAATGATTAATATTTGAAATCATAAAAGTAATTTATATTTTGTAATATTTAAACTATAAATGTTGTTGAAATATTTTGATGAGTATTATATTTGCGCTTTCAAAATTGCAATTTAATAACTTTTATAATTTATTAGAAAATAATTAGAAAAAATATCTTTTAAAAATAGTTACGAACTAAAAAGTGTAAAATATTTAAAGAGAAATATTTAACATTTCACACCACTTTAAAATAAATGTTAATAAAATTATATAAACTTTTAAAATTTAATTAAAAGTCGGCAAAAATTTATTTTATATACGAGTTAATAAAAACAGGCGTAAATCGTAAACAATTTATTGGGGACGGAAGAAATAACCTTTCCTTGAAGCAAAAACAAGACGAAATTGATACTGTAAAATTGCTTTTCCTAGAGAATATTACACGGGCAGAAAAACTCCAATACAGGGAGAAAATAAAATTCTCTCCCACGTGTGTCAAAAGAATCACGACTGCGTTTGGCGACAAAATATCTACAAACTTAAAAACCAATTACTCGCCAATTCTAGGGTTCGGTTCGAGATCTAAATCATAGAGACTCCCTGCGAAGGCCTTAACCAATAGGCTCCAGCCATTGATGCAGGAGAAGGTAGCGGTAGATTCTAGCGCAAAGACTAGGAGACTTTCTAAAGAGACATTTCTACCTACTTCAGAGTCATCTTTACCCGTAATTACGAGAAAAGGAACGGAATATTCGGAAGAGAGCTATTCCTCTCTATAACGCTGATTCTTCATTATTAAATGCAGAGAAGATATTTTGTTGTTTGTGGCAGAAAAACTAAAAGCAATTTATACATTACTTCGTTTTTAAAAAGTAATTTTTGCTTTATTAACATTAGCATTTCATTTAAATCTCTTGGAAAACCGAATACAAAAAATTTAGGTAAGAACAATAAAATATTTTGCATTTTATTAAAATCGAATTTCATCTAGCAAGCAATAAAATATTTCTATTGTCTTGTTTGCTTTTTAAATAAATGAAATTTAAAATTGGGTGCTGTTATCTATGAAATTTTAGATTTTTTTTATTAAGAGAAATTAAATTAAAAAACTTTGATAGAATTAAAATTGCAATCGTAGGTTAAAAATTGCTAATGATTTTAATTCCAAATTTCAGCAAAAATTATATTATTAGAATTCAAACTAAAATATTTATTTAAAAAAATCTAAATATCTATTATTTAGATACATATATTATTTAGATCTTTTATATTATTTCAAACATAAATATAAATATTTGAAAGTAATTTGCTAATTTGTTTACATTTAATTCTACATTTATATAGTGCTAATAACAAGATATTTTTAATCAATTTGCATATAACTTAATATTGCATAAAATAGAAAAAAATTGTGTTAACCGACAACATGAAAAATTATTTAAATTAACACTACCTCCGTATCCATTTTTTTATGCTAACAGACCCATTTATATATCATAATTTAAAATTATCAGGAGAAACCCGCAAGATTTTGCATGAAAACATGCATAGTCCATAACGAAAATCATGATTTTTAAAACTATTTATTTCGATTTCTTGGAAATGAGATTTTGCAAGATGAAACGATTTTGGTTTAGTTTGTTTGTCACTCAGTGGTTATTTTTTGAACTCGAGGGCTAATTAGGCCTTGACCTACTGTTCAAAGTGAATTTAGAATCACTACGAACATCAAAGCAAAAGGTAGGATTCGAACCCATGAACTGTTGAATCAAAGGCAAGAGCGCTAACCATTCGGATAAAAAGTTTAGAAGACCTGATTGTGTAAATATTCTTACTTTATTCTCAGCGATTAATTATAAATAGGAATTTAAAAAAAAAGGAAAAAAAAAGGAAAAAAGGAAAAAAGCGATACACTTCTTTACTGAAGCGAAAAATGTTCCTGAGTGGTATGTCATCTGCTTCGATTAATTGCACCACAATATAAGCAACATTAAAAAGCTATTGAAAATCGGCTTTCATGTTTTAAATCAATTTCAAATTGTCTAATTAAAATTTCGAAACGAAATACAACTACTATTTTAAATTAGCCAGGTATAGGCTACCAGATAAATGTTTTGTTGTTTTTCACGAAACCGTTGATCTGCTGAAAAACATTTGAGAGAAACAGAAGAAGGATTTTATTTCTGTTACATAAATGTTTTCCAGTAGCTGTAAAATTGTCGGCGACACAGCAAATTTCCCCAACAGCAGTAAAGTTGTTTGAGACATAGCAAATATATTCCAGCAATAAAAATATTTTTAAATGGAGTGTTATGAAATCATCGCTGATTAATGTATAAAATAGAGATTTTTGATGAAAGTTTGATCCAGAAAGTTGAACAATTGAAATAGTTTTTTGAATCCGTTGGGGTTGGATATTTTGGATTTTCTAGTTGACATCATTTTAATAGACGTGTAAAGAGCTCTTGACTATACAGCAGCTAATAAAGAAATACCTCTTATTTATTTGACTATTAAGTTATAAATACAACTAATAAGTATAGATTTTAATTCCATTGCAGTATAAATTGACAATGGATGTATGTTGATTCTGATGACCAGATTTCATCACTACAGATGCGAAATTTTTAATTGGGAACTATTAAATTAGTTCACGGAATAAAGAAGGTTTGATTAAACATTTTCATAAAGAAAACGGAAAAAAAATCAGTCGCATAAAATATTAGAGCACGAATAAATTATACCTCAAAAGTAACAATAACGAATAATTCTCATTAAAAGAGCTAAATTGGATGTCAGATTGACATCGAAATAGAGCCGGGTGATCTGAAAATTTTTCATAAACCATCCATGAAAGAGAAGGTTTTGTTTTCCCTACTACCTATCAATTTCTTTTTTAACAAGAATGTTTTAATTCAATGAAAATTCTATTGTGTAGTGGCGCCATCTGTTGGCAACAACAGTTCTTATTCTCAACAGGTCACTTCTTACATTATGAAACTGTTGTATAACATTATACATAATAAAATTATTCAATGACATTTAAACCAATACATTATTCAAAACATTAATCATAAGCTTATCATGTTTTAATAGTAGAATCGGGGAATATACTACTAAAGCACGAGATCTACCACTCTTAGAAATAGAGGGTCACAATTTCAATACCAGCAAATGTTAAAAAATGGAAGATGCTGATTTTGCTTGTGATGCAGCTCTCGTCATTTTTGTTTGTACTTTCATCATTTTGAAGTCATTTTTAGCACTGAAGAACAAATTAAAAATGGAATTGCAGTCCAAAGAGGATATCACACTTCTACAAAACTCCACACCCAAGAAAGAAGATGAAGCTTCATTCTACTAAACAAAATGCCAATTATGACCATTCATCGGGGAAATTTCGAAATTCAAGAATTTTCATGGTTTGCAACTTTTTTAAACGTAAATACTCTTAACCATTTATGAAGAATCGACCAAGAGGAGAATTACGTTTAAAAAAGACCATGCAACATTTTTATACTGTCATGAATTACATTTCCTAGTATGAAATAATCTTCAAACCTTTGAAAATAATAGCAAAGCAAAATAAAATATATTATTAATGAAAACAACTCAAATCGTCATCGGATAACAATATTAAGGGTCAGTAAATTTTTTGGTAGATCTATAAACACATTAGCATAAAAACAGTAAAGCTACCTCCACTACAAAAGAACATGGTTGGTGACCGCACTTCGGTCACTTTTAATGCGTTTGTACTTATTGAACATGGACCTACAGATTAAAGTCAATTGCAAACGACTACAAACATTAAAGCCCTCGGCGGGAATCGAATCCACGAGTTATTGAACCAAAAGATTAAAATCCTAACGATTCGAATGCCATTTCGGACTAAAAGAACAGAAATCAAAACTTATTAAGATTAGTATGCGATTAAAAAGAATAACTGTTAGATTGATCGAGATTAGAATAAGAGAATTAAACTATTGGTATGGGTATCTAACCAATAATGTTAAATCATTCGACTATGGAGTAATCAAGTAAACCATTTTAGCTTCAAATTTATTCGGGATTGTTGGTGGTAATTTAAACTTAAAAAGGTTTGTTATAAAATAAAGAATTTAAACAATTTATTAAATTTTAATTTATAATCTATAAAATGCCAACATTTAAGTTTTAATTTAGTCTATAAAATACAATCATTAATTTCGAAATGGTTGGAAAAAAATAAATAACTCAATTAAATTTAAAAATAATTTTCTTTCCCTTTATAAAAATGAACATTATATTCAATTCGTGAATTTTTTTCAATTTATTACTTTCAATTGTTTAGAATCTCTATTAATGAATCTTTAAAAGCTATATCAATACATTTTAAGTTGCAGTCTATAAATAAATAAATTGATCAGCCGAAAAACTAAATTGTAGGCGAATTTGACATTAATGCTTTCACTGTAGTTGTTCTCGCAGAAGATTATTAAACAATGTCATAAAACGTAGTTTCGTTTCGTTATCCTTAAACCCTTTTATAACATCACTTTTAACTTGAAGAATTTCTTAACGATTGTTGACAAAATACTTTCAGTATTGAAGAGTACTTTTAAGAGACGAAGATAAAATCTTTCGACTTGAAGCCCTGTGTTTACTTTTGAGATTTGTAGGCTCCAAGTACCGAGACATAAGATTATAGTGGCTGACTTAAAGTTTAGTTTGTCTCGACAATGTTTCTTTAAAATACTTTCAATTTTTAGTATTTCTGTTACCAAAAGACTTCACAGAACAGTTAACAGTGGATATAATAAACTTTTAAGGCATGTTGAAAGATGTATTTAGGATAGAAATATATAAATTAAGAGAACAAATGATTTATTTTAAAAATCATTCACTTTAGATTACATCTGAGTATAATGTGAAAAATAGTGATTTTAAATTCCAAACTATTTTACGCTGATTTTTATAGAAAATGTATCAGGTAAAATTGAGTAATTTTCTAGAAAGAATTAATAAATCAAATACATTAGGAAAAAAAAACTTTATAACATAAACCTTGGTATAGTTAGTTTTAAATGAACATTCAATTTTACAATGATACTTTCTTTAAACATTGTCTAATTTAAACAATGAATATATTTAAAGAAGATAAGGTTAATGGTAAATAAAGTAAATAAAGTTTCCTTTCAATCAGCTGTGATTGGTCAGTATATTCCACTTCCCAGTAAATTCCATCTGTTAACCAGCCAATCACAGGTGTTCAATCGAGAAAATAGAAAGAAAATTTATGCGTGCTGAATTTACTTTAATTATAGAAAGTAAACTACAGTAATCATTAAATATATTATTGAAAATGGAAGTATTATAATTCATTTAAAAACTTTTCATTTTATCAGTTGATGTCAGACATAACGACTGAATCAAAAGATTAAAAATGTAGAATGCCATAAATATTACCCATCGCTCTGATTTTCAACTTTCAAATTGAGATCAGCAAATTCAAAAACATACCTGTAAAAAAATGTAGAAAGTTAGTTTATAGCCACTATTATCCTAGAAAAAAACGTTTCTTTTTAAAAAAATATTTTGTTTTATATAAGTGATTGAATTTACTATTTTTTTTCAATTATTTTTCAAATCAAATATTTAGTTTATAAAGCTAAATATTTGATATTATTTATATTTTTACGAGAGATAAAAACTCAAAACATCCTTTCGTTGAAAATAAATTATTAAACTTTAAAAAATTTATGAATGCTAATTAGTACCACTTGCAATAAGGCTTTTGATTCACAAGTAATTAATTATTTTAAAGTATTTGTATGAAACAATATTCAGTAAAAATATAAAAAATTCAGCGAAAATAAAATATAGCATATAAATTTTTAAATAATCTGAATAAGTAGCATTATAAACACTCAATAAAACAAACTGCTTTATGAATGTTTCATGAATTATGGTTTGAATTATTATTTGATATATTTACTTAATTCAATTGTGTCAATAAAGTTTTGGAATGAAATGAAAACAAAAAGAAACATTGTAATATAACATTAACTTATATTATCTGCAAAAATTAACACATTTTTTAAAGTTCTAAATTTAGAAGTTGTATTCAGTCAGTATATTATTTTGACACAATTGCCGTATAATCCATCAAACCTCGTTTATCTGGAAACCTGGATTTTTATTACATTATACAGATTAAGAATAATAAAAATTATAAAGAAAATTCTATTTTGGCAACACTAGTATTTACGTCATCGCAAAAAAAAGTTTTTTCCTTCTAATGGCGGGGCACTGGTTGACTGGACCCGTCGCCCACAACCCGGCCAGAAACCGCTACTCATTTTAGCATTATCCGGTGGGCACCTGTGAACAAAGTCACGGAGCTACGAGTAGCATTGCCCACGTCACACCACTACAAACCATTTAATAGAACGGCCCACATTCATCTATCATCTCAGAAGAAGAAAAGACAAAGATACACAGACACACACAGAAGGAAACCTCCACACACACACACATGCCCAAACCGGGATTCGAACCGATTAGTTAGGAACGCTAATCACTCAGCCATTGTCCGGCATCAAGAAGAATATTAGAACACTTTATGCAATTTTTGGTTTTTAAAAAAATTGTGAGGATAGTTCACTCGAATTTTTTTAGTGTGTTCTAAAGATTTCTTGACTTTTTTTGGTTAATTAAATTTTAGGTTGTATTGTTCATTTTCGTTATTTTAAATAATTTTTTTCTAATTCTGTATAAATTGTTTAAAGTTGCTGTTTAAAATTGCATCGACACATCTTTTTCAGTTTATGCATGATACTTTTATTACTTATAGTATTAAATTAAAACATTTTTTTAATTATTAATTTAATGTGTATTTTATAATTTGTATTTAAATTTAAAAAAAATGTTCTTCCCATATTTTTTTTCTTAAAATTTAGGTAAAACTTAATATAAAATATAAAGAGTTTAATTTTATAATTTGCAAATACTTTTTTGAGAATATGAATTCTAATGTAAACATAGGAATATTCTTATTTTTCTTACAATTCGTATATACATTTTCGAAACTTGTGTTCCTTTTTTCTCCTTATTTGTATTTACATTTATGAAGTTTATGCTCACATACTTTCTTTTTCTAAAATCCTACTATTTAAAAAACATACATTTACGCTTTTTATTTATTAGATTTAGATTCATCATTTGGATGCGTAAGCTTCTTTCACGAGAGAATTTATTACGTCACAATTACGTCATCTCAGCAACATCTCATTGTTGCCAGAAAAGTTCAGAAATTGTCATGATGGATTATACAGCAGCTGTGTTACTATTTTAATCAATTATTAATAGTCAGTCTGGTGATAGAGTATTGAATTCGAACATTATAAAAGAAATAATAGGGAAAGATGATAAAAAAAAAAATTGAATATTATATATATTGAATTGACTCAACATGGGAGATAGCAACTGCTACCGATTAAATAATCTATTATTCAACTATTTGAATACAAATTCAGGTTGATTTTTTTTGATCGTTCACATATTTTTTAACGTTGATTCTCTTTGAAACTTAAAGCTTTATTATAACAAATAAATTAACTTATAATTAATTAAAGTCCAGCAGAAAAACATAATAATCTTAAAAAAAAATCAAAAGAAAATGAAAATATACATCTCTCAAATGAAGAATTAACTAACAGTAAAAATAATAATAAAAATTATGATTTTAAAATTTTTATTTTTACTTTTTTAACACTTAATCTCTAGATTTTATCAATAAAATACATAAATCAAAGAGATAAAAACAGCGAAATTTGATGCAAATTTAAGCTTACACCAGTTTCTAGCAACAATTTGTTTCATAATTCCCTCCTGTTTCCAAATTACAACTGAATTTTAAATTTAATGCAATAAGTGACAAGTAAAAGGTATTATATTTCAAAAGTACTGAACTGAAAAAAGATAAAAACTTAATCTTTAATTCTCACAATAACCTGAAGTAATTAAAAGTACACAACAAACAAGCTTCAAGAGCAATTAATTCGTTTATGGGTAACAACTTAGCCCATTCTTTTTACGTTTAATTTCATTTGCAAATAAAAAGAAGGGTCCTTAGTTCATGCATAGACAAAGAAGTTTCTAATTTATTACTTCCTGGAACAAGCTTAAACAGTCATTATCTTTTAAACAAATATTTGAGGGGGGATAGTCATTAGAAAATGCACGTCGTCCGTTTCAATAGTTAAGCATTTCAGAGGAAAATGAAAAAAAGCTTGAAGAGAATTAATTTGAAATTTAATCGCTTTCAGAAAATTACAAAACTCCGGAAATATCACCGCTATTAAAAGAGTGATTCAAGGAATAAATTGATTTACGAACAAGTGAACTGTTCCCCCCCCCCTCCCATTTACGGTATCACTAATAATATAGAGAAATTAATGTCTTCGTAGTAATTTTAATGACAGCAGAGTAAGAAATTCATCATACTTTAATAACATTTTAGGTAAATTCAATTAATGAAGTGTGAAAAGCGGAGTTCTAGAGAAGGTTCTGAATAGA
This sequence comes from Latrodectus geometricus, assembly GCA_026290005.1. Classification (NCBI taxonomy): domain Eukaryota; kingdom Metazoa; phylum Arthropoda; class Arachnida; order Araneae; family Theridiidae; genus Latrodectus; species Latrodectus geometricus. The sequence goes on from JAPDSC010028693.1 coordinate 36,683, forward strand.
ATATTTTAGAAAAGCCTTTTATATTGCATTTTATTCGCATGTGTCCAATATAAAAATGAAATTTAACATAATTATGTATATTCAAAAACAAACGATTAGATCATTATAATATATGATAAAAATATATAAGAAATAATGATAATTTTCATTGTTATAATTATATATATCAATGATATGCCTTACAAATATATAAAATTATTAGAGAATATTTAGATAAATTTATTTGATAAATATAATTTCTATAACATTTAGAATTAAAAGATATGATTCTATCCGAATAAATTTGCTAAATATTTAATGCACTTTTAGTAATACTTTGTCTTGATGTTTATTTGCTTAAAAAATGGGTAATAACCTTCTATTTACCAATATAATAATCTTTTCTGTCTATCGATGCTAAAATAATGGAAGTTTGAGTGCAAAAAGAAATAATGAGCTTATTTTTTAAAAATCAATAAAATCCGATGGTACAGCAAGAGGATAGAATTACCAATTATATTCCAGAGGATATCGACTGACCCTGTAAATTCAGCAGCGTTCCATTAGCTTTTTGTTTATAACCTTAAATGAGTCAAATTTGAAATATATTTCCCGATTACGGGCTGTAGTTTTACGCACAACTCATATTATTTCTGCCATCCGTTCATTCTTAATGTAACGTGTCCATTAAGGGGAATTTTCATAACTAATTTGTCTCAGTCTCCCCTTCATCAATGATATGATCCGACTTTCCCCCATTTATTGTTCTTATTTCCGGGCTCAAAATACATTTTCCCTTTCCAATCTATTTTAGGGATTTTGCTGAAACTGCACTCAATATATGTCTACATTCTAATTCAGTTTCATCGTCCATTTAAAAATTTATAACACATAGATGTTTATACAACCATTTTAACTGAAATTGAATAATCAGAATTAAACTCGTATACAAAATAGCTTTGATTACATCGCTACCTAGCAGAGATGTAATATTATAAGAAAGAATTTATAGTTTCAACATTTTATTTTAAAACATTGTAATTAAATATTTCAAGACAAGAAGACGTCAATTGTTTATTCAAGCAATATTTCAAATTCCAAGTATCATTCTTAAAAATTCATGCAATCTAAAAATTCCCAGTCAGTTGAAAGTCGTTGATAAATATACGAAAGTATTCTGTTGGTATCTTATAAAAATAAAAATTTTAATTTTATGCAAATACTTACTCAATAGTTTTAACGCTAAAATTTGAGAAAAGAAAATAATTTTCACAAAACTCAATTAATTAATAACAAGGGTACGGAAAGAAAACATAATAAAAATGTACATGTCAGTCATCCTGAATTTATCCTCAATGTGTATTAAGATATTAAACATCATTATTTTCGATAGTTTTTAACAATTTTTGTGATTTTTGACATTTCCAACAACTGTATTCACTGCAAGTTTTTTGAGGAATTATACATAAAGATGCTTTTATCTTTAATCTAGATGAAAATATTAAAACAAAGTAGCAAATTTGAAAAACTTCCAAAAACATAGCTAAAAATCATTAGATCTAAAAATTCAAAAACAACATTAAAAGTATATTTATACAATCTTATTCATTTCTATTGAATTTTATATATTAATAAAAATTCTAAATTTAAATGCCTATCAATATTAAATTATTTCACTAAATAATAAATTAATGGCATCAACTTTCTCAGGTTTAAATATAATGCCTGAAACAAGCACATTATGGTATCCTTAATGTTAAGAAATTGTCTGTTTAAATGTTAAATTGTAAAATTAAAAAATATTGCACTAATTAATTTGAAACTTTATTTTATTTACAATACAAATCAAATTAGGTAAACCTTGCAAAGGCGTATACTTGAACGAGTGTTGTCTTTTACTAATTAGTTATTCAGCATATCCAAAAAGCATTATTTTATTAATAAGAAATTATGTAGCCACATTTTACCAAATGATAAAACAAACATATATAAATTTTTAACTTCATTTTTACTTTTCCAATCACTAAAATTGATTCCGGTGACATAAAAATTCATTCATTCATCTGCGGTAAATCATACAAACATTTAAATTAATTGAATAAACTTTTTTTTAAACAATTTGAATTATTACGTAAAACAATTTTGTATTTACTATACTTTTTGCATATATAAATTTACAATTTAAAAAAGCAACACATTATTTTAAAATTTTATATAAAAAAAAAAGTTGACAAAGCAAATGATTTTTAGATGCAAATTTTAAATTAAATATATATTTACTGAAAAC
>JAPDSC010028699.1:0-10234 GCA_026290005.1 Latrodectus geometricus
CATCTAATCTGTATTATCTGGGGATAATAAAGATTAGATGAACGAGAGATTAATCTGGATCCCTTAAAACAACTTAAACTAAATCCATTCTAAGATATTTATAAAATTATATTCATAAGGGGTGAAAATTTTCAAGTTGAATAACTACATTTAAGATCATATTTTAAAACATTCATATAGATATTTTAAAGACTAATACTATTTAAAGACTAATTTGAAACAATAAAAATACAGAAACATTTTTATTTTTTAAATTATTTTATTCATTTCTTAATTTGAAACAACTTTTAATTAGATTTAGCAACAAATCAATTTTTCAAAGTAGTTTAAAATATAAATTTTGCCTCGTATTTTTGTCAAAGTTTCGCATATTTTAATCTTCCAAATCAACTAAAAAGTAAAAAAAAATAAAATAAAATAAAAATAAAAATAAATCATCAAAAACTCATAAAAGAAAATTATTTGAGATTCTTAGAGAAAATAAAAATTGTAATATGTAAGTCATCTATCTATCTTTTTTTTACCATTAGAAGATGTGCTTCAGGTTTCACTACTACAACAGAATTTGAATTTTACATTTTCAAATTGATTTAGATAAAAAGCAAAATATATTGCTCCATATGAAACTATTAACTTATTCATTATTTAATTATTAAAACATATTTTACATTCTATCAGGATTTACAAGATATCTTAGGCCAATGTCAAGTTAAAAAGATTGTTTTATATATTCAAACATCAAAATATTTCAAATTAAAATTTATGGTTAGTATAATTTTTTCATCAAATTTGAGTTGATAAAAATAACTGTAAATATTTTATAAGAAATTTGAGTTAAAGAAAATAATTGTAAATGATATTTTAAAATAAATCATGTTTATACCAATTTCAAGTCTTAATAATAGTTTTAATATTAGTTTGGGGAAAAAGTATCCATTATTTTTTCGGTAGACGTCTGTAGTGATCGATATTTCGTGAGATCAAACAATTTCATAAAACTATCAATTTCATCTATCTATCAACATAACAATTTCAAAAAACTATCAAACAATTTCAGATTTATGCTCGTTGGAAAGGTGACATTTGACACTAAAATATCCTCTTGCAGTTTTTTGTTTGATTAATTCAGTTACGAGTACAAGCTTTTAAAAATGGAAGACAACAAACAGAAAATTCGATACATTTTCGTTTTTCTCTTGTAACAGCGAAAAAGATAGCCGGGTGGCTAAAATTGTGAAAGGAGTTTATCGTCCTATATAAGACTGTAACAACCAGTTACGTACAATTTTTGTTTCGTCGATTCCGTTCGGGTATTTTTGATGGTAGGGATGCACCTCGCATGTGGATACAGCATCGTCGAAAATGTCTATAAAATATCAAAAATGATCGAAGTTAACCGCATGTCAGCAGTCGTAACGTGCAAGACATAAAAATCTACATGAAAGCTGTTTTAAACCTTTTTACAAATTGAATTCAAAAGAAGTTACATAAAGTTCACGTAAAAATAATGGATTTCTTTCTCCCCAACCTAATATTATACCCTACCCAATAGTAGGACTTTATGCTGAAAGAACGTATCTTTGTTGAAAATTCCTTAAAATCCAATTCTCCGATAACGTATTATAGAGAGGAAGCTCCTTATTACAGAAGTGTTGACCTCTTCAATCGGGGCTGCAGCTTAAAATTGTGATGTGGTTGTTTGCATTTAATAGTTCCCATTGAGAGAATTAGGTTGCCGAAAACATGTTATTGTAACATAGTCTGATCTTATATAAGCCCATAAGGAACACTTTACCATCGATGCCATGAAACAATTTAATTAGAGCATCATCTGATTTAACTATCCTATATTTTCTACCTTAACTTGGATTTTTGGGGACAGAGATGCCATATAATCCATCATGCCAATATCTGAGTATGGCGATATTTTTGGCAGATTTCCTTGCTTATCTGGCAACCTGATTCTTATGACATCATAGAATTTGAGAGTAATAAGAATTTTAGGCAAAATTCTTTTTTGGCAAACCTAGTAAATACGTCATCACGAAGAAATTTAGAAAATTTTGCTCCATTTTTGTATTTCAATTAATATTTTTATGTTTTCGTTTCTTAAAATCTTAATGTTTGAAGAATATATATTTATTTTTTTATTTATCAAATTTACTATTTAGATGTATAAGCTGTTTTCAGGAAATTATTACGTCACAATTACGTTATTTTGGCAACATTTTTTAGTCATCAAAAAATTAAAAAATTAGCATGAAGAATCATACAGCATTATGCCAAAATTTCTAAGAGATATTATCATGCATGCTTTTTATTGATTGATTTTACTTGTAAAAATGATTGCATCTATTTGTGAAAATTCCTTAATTAATTAAATGTTGTTTTTTTAAATGTGAGTTATTGTATAGAACCCAAGAAATTGGGTAATGGTAGGCTGAGGCACTTTAAAAAGATGGCTCTCGCAATGTCTTCCAAGTGAAGTGATATCGTCGGGATTAGTAGGCAGAGTCTTAAGGGGTTATCTACTTAAACCTTGCTTCTAAATTATGAAGAATCTACCGTTTTCAAATAGTTAATATTTATATTTTCCCTTAACCAAGGATTCATCATGTTCAAAAAAGAAGGTTGAGACACATTAAAAAGATGGCTGTCGCAATGTCTTCCAAGAGAAGTGATATCTTTGGGATTAGTAGGCTGAGTCTTGGGGGGATATCTGCTTGAACCTTGCTTCTTAATTACGAGGAATCTACCATCTTTTAATATTTTCATTTATTGAATCAATTCGTAAGAAAAATGTCTTCTTCCAAGAATGCGAACAATAAGTACTTAGTTGGCAAGAAACTCCAAAATTAATTGCTATATTACATACATTCCTCCTAAAATTTCACTTCATTAACTTAACCAACCTTAGTATTTTAATACCTTGATTATATTTAAAATTTTGCTAATATATTTTCTACTTTAAAGGTTATAAACCGAAGACCATTTATGTTTAAAAATGCAATTAAGAATTCATTTATGTGATATTGAAAAATTAAATAAATAAATTATTATTTATAAGATTTATTTCATAGAGTAATACGCGTAAAAAATGCTAATTTTATTTATTCATATCCATTTCGTTAAAATTCAAAGGATTTAGAAACATTTGAATACAATTATTTATTTAGGAATGAGTCTCTTTTAATAAATATTATGATATTAGGAGTAATTTTTATAGTTATATTTTCAGAATAATTTGAAATTAATACAACAATTTAAAGAATTAAATTGTTATTTAAATTTCAAAAACTGCAAGAGTAACTTAAATTATTAGTACATTGTGATTAGAATTTAATAATATGCTATATATATTATAACTTGTATTATTAGAAACTATCAAAAACCAGTGATTTTAGCTCTTTCATTGTAATGGTTAATTAATTTAGTCTATGAATTAAAATGAATTTAATTTGGAAGGTTGCATGTTGATTACACAAATGCACAAAGTATTTTTTTTTATAGCTTTACATGTGTGTATATATCTTGAATAAGTTTTTTCAATAAATATTTATGCATATGTTATAACTTTCATTTTAAAAATATATTTTCTACTATTGTATCAAGTTTGTAGCAAACCAAAAATTTTTTGTATATAATCTTTAATAATACTTAATTCACAAATTAGGAGAAGGAAAATTTGTTTTTATGCATGTTATTAAGGTAAGGAACATATTTTAAAACATTTTTTAAATTTTGTCATGCAGTACATTTTTGACTGGCACGTTAATATGCAAATATACAAACGCATATATTTTAAATATAAATATATAAATAAAATATTGAGACCATCATATTAATTAATGAATAAAAATTGAAATATTTTCTTTTAAGTCTTTAATTTTCACTAAGTTTGATATTTTTAAAGTATATGAAAATTAAATCTTCGCTTTTATAAGCATTTTTATGTGAGTCACACAACTAACCATGTTTATTTCTTTTACTTCTTAATGCCTTAATCACATTTGAACCTTTTATTTTGCTCAAGATATATTTTAATACATCAAATTAAATAATTAAAATAAAAATTTCATATAGAGGAGTAAAATAAATTCCAGTAAGAGATGTTTACTAGGAAAACAGTTTCTTTGGCATTAGTCTCTGTTTTATTTCCTGTTTCTCATAATTTTGAGGAAAGTAATATTTTTTATATTATATCCCTCATTTTTTTCCATCTTTTAAATAACCCAGTAACTGATATCGAGCACCAATTTTCGTTCGGGATTCAGCCCCGATCGTGGAGGTAAGCTCCCGTGTCTCCTGCCAAGTGCAGGAGTCGGATTAGGACGCCCCATCCATCACCGGGGCTTTAGCCCCATCCGCTCATACTTCGCGTCTCGCCAAATGAAGACGGAGACTCCGTTTATTTATTTTTATTTTTTTCTGTCGTCGCAACAACGTCCAACCCTTCCCCAGACATAACTCATTTCGTCTTAAACTAGTATGGACAGCAGAAACACCCCCATTGATATTTGCCTGTCATGTAACTATTAAGATAAATAGAAGAATGGGTTAAGTGTTTCTCTGGATTGTGCAGTTATTTTGATGCATTCCTCCCCTGGGATCTGATTTCTTCGGTTATAGGTTTGCCTCGTGAATTGAACTTTTTGAGATTAGAAGAACTTCAACAGAAAATCAAAATTGGAGATTTGACATTGGACTTGTGGATCAGCCATACAGTCAAAAATTGTTGTTGCTTTAATGCATTACTTTCCTAAAGAACTTTTCGCAGATGGTCCTTCATCTGGATTGTTTATTTACCTTGCATGTCTGTTGCGGTGAGTGCTCAGAAATTTTCTGCATTTCCATCTGACGACACTATAGTTATGGTCAACTATCTATACAGCACATATTAAAATGTTCACAACAGATTTAAAACCATTGGGTTGTTTTCTACGCGGACAAAGCACATTCTCAGAAAGAAATGTATGTAAAAATTAGATGTCCAATCCATTATTCAATTGGGGCTGAGATCAAACTCACAACCTACCACTCAGAAGAACAAATCTTAGGATTAGCCCATTGTAAACTCGAAATGTAACATTAAGAACCACTTAGTTAGCAATCTAAACTAGGAGGAGGTTGTAATGATTTCGACGATTGAAAGCTAGTGTTACGAAGGCAGCCAGACGATGCCAGGCACTGTTTTGGTTTTTTTTAAAAAAAGAGAGAGAATTATGATGTCTATGGAGAATGTTAGGAGTGTTTTATGTTTATAATAATTTCATATAAGTTTATTTTGTGTTCTGCGCATTCCTTGAAGATAATAAATATTGGATGTTAAATAATGAGTCATCAATTTGTGACACAAATTTTATTCAACATCACTATTTTCTTATAATGTAAATGAACATCCAACTGAATTTGTATTTGGATTGATTTTTTATAAACGGATGGGTATTCATGTGTCGAAAGGGAGAAAACCCGGAAAATTTTCAAGTACCTGCACTGAAAAATGTGCTATCAGAAAACAGAAGCCCAACAATTTTTATCAATTACTGAGTAGTGTCTGGGATCAAACATGGGAAATTGCCCTTTTAAAAACATTGTGTTTCTACTTTTTCAAGAGAGACACAAATTTGATAGTTGAAAAGTGTTTGATTATAGAGGATTTATAAAATTATTCAAATACACGCAGATGATGAGAAATTTAATAAGTACTATATTAAAATGATACCCACTATTATATTTAGGTTACTATTGTGTTGCTCGGAAAGTCATTTCGTTCTTCATACTTGAATCAGCTGTTTGCAAGTGAAAACCAACTATTTTATGAGTATGAAATCATGCTACGATCAGGAAGATGGTAAAAAGTATTGGACTAGAATTGACAATATACAATTCAATAAAATATTATATTCACTATACGTTTTTCATTTTCATATAAGATGAAATAATTTTCCGAACAACCCAATATAATGAAAGAAACTGTCCTACCAAAATTAAATATTTAGAAAACTTCCATTTTGTTCGTGCGATAAAATTTAAATTTTCGGAAAATTTCTTTTATATATGAGAACTATCTAATTCTATGTTTTATAAGAAGATAAAGATTCTTCACTTGAGTTAATTATCTGATTTATCAGCTTGAAGCTGAGCGGTCTGTGCTTGGGATTTAATTCAGGTATTGGACACCGTAAATTGGGCTTGTTTCATATATATTATGGTTCATACTTTGTTTTGAGTCATAGCTTCTAAACAAATTGTTGGTTGATGTATACAAAAAAGAACTTACCGTGATGAATGAATTACTAATCGATATTCGTTTCTTAATCAGAGATATTTGGTTACGATAAAGTGGTTGTTTCTTTCGTTACAGCTGAAATCATGTATACGTCACTTTATTTTACTTGTAATTGGTTCGTGAGTTAAGCAAATAATCATTTCCATCAATAATGCTGAATATACTATTTTGTCCACCCCTTAAAAAACAAGTAAATTTGTTAATGGGATTAACTCTTCAGTGAGCAGTTGGAAAGAACATTTTTGGCCAATAGCTTAGTGGGATTTTATATATTATTGGAGATTTGTCTCTCTTGATACCGCTATTAAAAATAAATACTTATTAATCATTAAGTAAAGATAAATTTATTTCATGTAGCATGTAAAGCACATTAAACATTAATATTTGATTGTTTATTCAAGCAATAAATAAATCATAACACGCATTTTATGGTTAGTTTAAATCAGCAAGGACAATTTAAATGATTTATTTATTATTTTTGAGCAACAATATTCTTTTTTTTAGTTCCCTTTCCTTATAGTGAGCCATAGTTTCCCTATGGGGTAAAATATCTTTATTATAAAAGGAAGTTATAAGATTCAATACCTAATATTAGACATTTGGAAATAATGCATTGGATCCTCTCGGATAAAATTGTCTGCTTACTTTCTAGGGAAAAATCGAAAATAAACATAAGTTACATTTCATCTTGTGAAATGTACTCAGTAATCTTAGATTAATTAGTATTAATCACTTGCATACTGATATTACGAGAAAAAGAAATTATAGTTGAACAAGAGTATACATTTGTGGTAAAAAACATTTCTGTTTAAGCATTCAATTTTCGTAGGTCTCAAAACGTCTACTGGAACGTTCTTGCCACTTTTTCCGTTCTCGGTTTTCTTCTTGGAGTTGTTGCGGTTACTTATGACACTAGGCGAAGCCAAGTTCTCCCGTCAGTGACTGGGCAAATGAAGTCAGAAAGAGCGTCTTCCGTTTGGAACAGAGCACCCTCTTATGTGGGTGGAAGTACGACTTGTCTCATAGATGGCAGCACCATCTGGTTCTTTAAATTTAGAGATAGGAAGCCAGAGAAGATCCAAAGCCTGCCTCCAACCACCACCATTCAAAAGTATTAATTTGGAATGTGAATATGGAGGACATTGTGACCTAGACATATTTTAAGTGCCCCAGTCACCATTAGTGAACATGACGTATCATCGGATAAGGCGGGTTTTGAACTCACTATTTTTCGGTAACGAGAACGACCCCTGACCAAACAGGCCACCGCGGCCTCTTCTTCTCGAAGTGAAAGTATTCATTGATAAGGGTAATTTTGCTGGAAATAGCTCTGTATCTTATGTAATACAATTTTATGTGTCTATATTAATGTGTTGGTAATATTTTTCGAAAAGAATGCAGACTCAGGTATAAACTTCGCTACTTGACAATGAATCAAAGTTGTGAAATGAGTGGTGGTGTTTAGAAACGCTGTTTGGCGAAAAAATGAGTTTGGAAACCATATTGTGCTTTTTCAGGTTCGATTAAGCTAAAATGCTTTTAGTACAAATAACTTGATGCTATTTAATCGTATGACTCTCTGACAAATCTTTGAAAGAACTAATGTCCCTACCTACAACACTAGTTTGCATCTTTTTTTGTTTAAATAGTTAAAAGAAATGTATCATCCCCTATATTCAAAATTAATATAAAAACGTATGCTCTTGGTATTGTAGAATTTACAATACATTTTTGGCAATAAAATAAATCGTTATTTCCCATTTAATGTTGATAGTACGTGATATAAATTCAAAATAAATTTTAAATTGTTGCGAATGTTCTTTTTAAAATTATAACATTCTTTTAGGTTGCATGTAGATACAAGATTACATTTAAAAAACTCTTTTGAAAGAAAAATTTACTTTTATTTATATCATAAACTCTTACAATCAGTTAACATCCAGTAATCGTTAGTTTAATCACAATATGAAAGGTTACAAAATTAAACACAAGGGAAAATTTCTATTGAAGCGAAATAAATTTAAAATGTTAACAATAATTATATTATATTCTTAAAAAATGTTCCATAATAAAATTAAATTAATAATTAATAATATTAAGTTTTATAAATTTAGTAAATTATTTTTAAATATTTTCATTGGGACTTAAAGCAAATAAACCTACTTGGTATTATAAATGCATTTCTAAATCTTATCTAGTTCTTTCTAGATTCTATTACCTTTTAACTTCCCAAAAGAATTATGAACATTAACTTTCACAATTTGAAACGAGTGTATGAATATGCAAATTAAAATTTCTAACATTTATGTTTTTCATAATTGATTCACAAATAGTAAGTCTGAATTTTATTGGACTACAACAGGATTTTGGCAGATTTTGAGCAAATTTTAATTAAGAAAGGGTATTTTAGTGCAGAAATCGGCACAATAAATATCTACCAAATGGCAGCTGAAGGAAGCAGACTGCACCCAAACATTCTAAAATTTTAATGAATATTTTCCTTTTAGAATTATTTTTATCTACATGCCATATTTATATTTGTAAATACTGATGTAAATTTTTGAAATTATTTATCTAAAAGTGATAAAAATTAGGAATCACATCAAATAATTTTTCAAATAATATATAGAATAGGATATTTTAGTGCAGAAATCGGCACAATAAATATCTACCAAATGGCAGCTGAAGAAAGCAGACTGCACCCAAACATTCTAAAATTTCAATGAATATTTTCCTTTTAGAATTATTTTTATCTACATGCCATATTTATATTTGTAAATACTGATGTAAATTTTTGAAATAATTTATCTAAAAGTGATAAAAATTAGGAATCACATCAAATAATTTTTCAAATAATATATAGAAAGAATGTATATTGTTTTAAAATACTGACTGGTAGGTTATTATTATTAAAAATATTCGCAAGCTCATAAAAACAAATTATAATATAATAATAAAAATTGGTATCTTCTGAAATTCATATTAATTTAAATTTAGGTGAAATATTGGTTAACTGTTTCTTAAACCAATCTGATGTTTTCTATTTTGCACTTGATGGTTTTGTTTACTTTTTAATTTCTGCAAATGCTAACGAATTTTTTACTTACGACTTTCATAACAAAAGTTTTTAGGAAAACAGAAGTTTATGATTGAAATTAATCGATTTATCGACATTCCAATCTATTCTTCCTGAATGCTGAATTCATATTCAGTTTTTTGTTTTCACTGAAATAGATGCTTGAACAGAAAGAATCGCCATGGCAAATCCTCTGCATTATGTCGCGTCTAAAAATTTCCAAAGAGTTATTGTGAGGAGAATAAAGTCCATCAGTTCGAGTGGGTCTTTTGTGAGCTGTGCCATCGATCCCAGCGTCCCCTGCATCTGCGTAGCGTGAACAAGTGCTCCAGAGATTGCATTTGAAGGGGGACCTCAAGCAATAGCATTGTTTCAAAGAATGGTGAATCCACACAGAATCCCACCCCTACAACTAACAAGCTATCCCCTTCGGCTTATGTTCTGTGAAGAGGAGTCTACCACAGCAAACTGGAATACAAAATACTCGTAAAATCCAACTTTTCCTGCAATTCATTGCCTAATGAGGTCCTATTCCGTCCATTGGACTGTAAAAGCAATCCGACGCACAGAAAACAGAAGTATTTGGAAAGCACGCGTCTGCGGTAGTCTTTCTTTTGTTTTCATTCAATTCTCCAAATGACGTTTAACGCAGATGCTTCTCCTGTTATTTTTGTTGAGATGCCACCAAATAGTTTAAAAATATATGTCAGCGAAACTGAGAGAGCTTTAAAAATTTCTATGCTAAATAACGTAAATTGCTTAAATTCTATTTATATAAAATGAGAATAAAACATATTCTCATACGGTCATACTTATCTTTGGAATTTTTTTTATTTGATGTAAAAATAAAAATTTATATAAATAGGCTA
>JAPDSC010028701.1:0-11751 GCA_026290005.1 Latrodectus geometricus
TCTAAAAATTACATATTGATTTCAGTGAAATAGACATTAAATTTTTCACTTTTATTAAAAGCATATTATTCCTTAATTTATAGAACATACATTTATGATACTTTTCATTATCAATAATGTGCTTAAGTGAAATTTTTAAACCCAATTTAATTATTTTCCTTTTGGCTGCTTTCATCTAACTGGTAAAGCTCAATTCAGAGAATCATACTGGCGTGCAAAAAATTTAAATACTTTTACAACTAATCATTAAATTGCTTTTTAAGTAATATCACAAAAATTGTTTACCTTTCTAGAAAAATATACAATTCTTATTAAATCTAAAATTTGGGAACTTAACATTATGCACTTAATTAAACAATATAAAATTTTAATATCTTTAGTTTTATGCAAAGTTTATTAAAATGCATACTTTCCATCCATTCCAGAAAGAAAAAAAAAAAAAAAAAAAAAAAAAAAAAAAAAAAAAAAAAAAAAAAGTACTTTAGACATACAAATATATATATGCAGGTATTTAATGTGAATCTTTCACATTAAACATTCTTTATAGATAAATATTGTCTCATTAATTTGTCTTGGAAAATGTAAAGCAATTCTCAGTAAGATATCCAATATGTTATTTCATTAACTGTTTAATTTCACCGCATGTTATATGGAAATGTTCAGGAAGCATTAGTAACCATAAAGTGTGAAATATTTCAAATGCAGTTAATATAAAAATACCCTTTATTTACATTGGAAATAAAATTTAATTGATTGTAAAAATTAAAGATTTGAAACTGAATTATTGATTGCTACATTGTTTACTCTTACAGGACACTGAAGGATATAGGAGATTTTTGCGGATGGATACCGAAACATTTGAGTATATACTTACAAAAGTGAAGCCCTTACTTGAAAAGCAGAAAACAAAATTTAGAGAGCCGATACCAGCTGCTGAGAAATTATCTCTGACTTTAAGATTTCTAGCAACAGGTATTAAAATATTAATATTTAGGGATATAGTCTAACGTCCTTAATACTATGATGTGTTAAACCTTATAGTTTTGTTAGTACCATAATTTATATAGGTTTAATAAATTTCATTTTTAAAATGCATAAATTAACAGTTCTGCTCAACGTTCATGGTCTGTCTCCTTCATTTTGTTCCAATTAATCGCATTATTATATTGTTAAGTTATTTTTCTTGAGTCTTATCTTTTTATATTGCTAATATTTTAAGTACACTGTTATATTTATTTAAATATAGCAACGTTAGTAAAGTTTTATTATTTCTTTAGGCTATTTGTTATATGTTTGTTTATATTCTACAGTATCAAAATGTTTATAGAAAAAAGTGTTAAATATTAATTTCATCAAATGAAATAGTAGTTATAAAGAGACTTAACATTTCCTCAAGTGTATTTATCTTTATTGTGATAATTTTTATTTATTTATTTAGTATTTTCAAAATTAAGGTCTTGACGAAAAATGTGCTCCCAAAAATGTTAAAATATAAAATAATCCCAAAAGTGTTAAATTATATTAAAATATTTTCATTTTAAAAGTTTTAATTATATCAGAAATATGATGTGAATAATTTAAAGTATTATTGCTATTTCTTTTTCTAGGTGAAACACAAAGTTCTCTGGCTTTTCAATTTCGAATAGCACAGTGTACCATATCATTTATTCTTGAAGAAGTTTGTGATGCATTAAATTTGGTTCTGAAGGAAAATTTAACAATCCCTGAAACTTCTGAACAATGGAAGAGGGTTGCCAATGGATTTTCTACAATATGGAACTTTCCTATGTGCATTGGAGCCATGGATGGAAAGCATATTAAAATTTTGCCTCCTCCTGGTTCTGGTTCTACATACTATAACTATAAAGGGGAGTTCAGTATTGTTCTTCTTGCTCTAGTTAATTCTAATTTAGAGTTTTTGTATGTTGATATTGGGACCAATGGCAGGATAAGTGATGGAGGAGTTTGGAATAAAAGCAAATTAAAAGTTGCTTTAGAAAATAATATCCTCAATGTACCTGAGGCTGAACGTTTACCTGGTACTAGTGACTTGGTACCTTATGTAATCGTAGCTGATGATGCCTTTCCCCTCTGTGCTTATATTATGAAGCCTTATCCTGGTAGAGGTCTTGATGATCAGAAACGAATCTTTAATTATAGATTATCTAGAGCAAGGAGAGTTTCAGAAAATGCTTTTGGCTTACTTGCTTCTAGGTTCAGGTTATTTCAGAATCAAATCATGGCATCACCAACGAAAGCACAAAAATATGTTTTTACTTCTTGCTGCCTTCATAACTTATTAAGAAAAAAACAAGTCCTTGCAAGTGAAGATGTAACTGAGGAAGCAGCAAACAATATATTATTGCCTCTACGGAGAAGTGTTACACATGAACAGCAATTGCAAAACAAATTCAAAAAAAGTTTTGTGATTATTTTAATGGTGTTGGTGCTGTACCATGGCAGAATAAAGTATTTGATTTACATTAATTTTTGTGTAACTTAATTAATAGTTATAACAACAGTTTAATTATATATATTGAAATAGTATCATGGATTGTAATATTTCTTACCCGAATTCCTACAAAAAAATAAAGAAATTTAAATTTGTTCATTACTTGCATTTATACATTTTCCATATTAAATGCAATTCACTAATTTGTTTTCTTATGATTAAAAATATTACTTTTCAATTTAAAACTGCTTTTTATTAAAAAATATCTAAATATAAGCATGTTCATTTTATGACTATTTAGCACATTGTGTGTTATTAGTGAGTCTATTTTCAAGTTAATACCTAGATCAGTATTATTATCAAGAAAAATATGAATTAATATCAGGAGTTAGAAATATAGTGTCAATTTGTGCAGATCTTTATTAAACTTAAATTACAATATGTTAATAGTCATATTTTATTATTCAATACTTAATATTTTGTTGAAAACATTTCACAATTGTACGAAATTTTGAGACATCTAATTAAATTTAAAGTCACTATAGAAGAAAAGTTTTCTTCAATATTACTGATAAAATTGTGTGTGCATTTCTAAATGATTAAAATTTATTATTTTTTTTTTATCTATTATTGGTTGGTGGTATGTTATTCTAGACAAAAAAAAAAAAAAAAAAAAAAGTGCAAAAACTGAAATGTATATGACATAGATATCCATAATTTTCAATATACAATTTTTTTTTTTGGCTGCATACAATGACTAGAAAATATAATTTTGCTTTTATACTGTATTGAAACTTGGATTCTTACTCAAGATGCAACAAAACAATCAACTATATTCATGAAATAAGAATTTGTTACAGCAACACTAATGCATAAATATCATACCAAAATATAAAATCACTACATGAAATTCTATGTACACTACATAAAAATGTACATATTATAAGACTTAACTTGCAAAAAAGAAAAATATTAAATTAATATAATGAAAACAGAAGTAAAGTTTATATTCAATATCCTTATATAATATACTGAAGTCCAAATTAAAAAAATTACTAAAGTTTTAATTTAAATATGCAAATATAAGTTTAACACATAAAACTTGTCTCATGTATTGATTAATAAAAAAAAAATTAAATCAATAATGTTTGAAAACTAAGTAAATTTAATAAATATTGATCTTGGAACTCTTCTCATCTACATTCCTCATTGATAAAGAAATAAAAACACAACTTTTTTTTAATTAGTCATCAAATTCTCTAAGAGTTTCAGCTATAACACACTGAAAAAGTAAATAATAAAGGCAAAAACATTTTTAATCTTCATCAAATGAATTTATTAAATTAATTATCTCTAATTGTACAGCATTTCTTTTTTGTTTGTTTTTTATTGCAGCAAGTCTGCTGGCAACATACTGCCCAAAATTTTCTTCTACAGTGGCTCTACTTTCGCTTAAGTTCTTCAAACAATTTACCGCACTTTCGTATAGTTCGTCATCTCTCTTTCTTTTGTTAGGTTTTCTTTGCTGCAACGGAGATTTGGACACAGATTCACCCCGAAGACTGATCTCTGTGTCAGTTAATTCCTATTAACAAACAAGAGAAATAATTATTTTATTTAAACTGTATGTGCATGTTGAGAATTATAATGCAACATATCACTTCTGATAAATAAAAATGAATGTGAAATGAATTAACTTAATGTTAAAAATTATAATGCAACATGTAACTCCTATTAAATATAATTTAAAGAGAAATGAATTTATTTTACTTAGTTTGAATTACATACAAACAATGTTAGTTTTTAAAGCACAAAATGTAAATTTGACAAATACTATAATTTAAAATTAACTTTTTTAATAAAGAGAATACTTTTCTTGCATATAAAAATCTTTTGAATTATTTAAATTATAAAAATAAGTATAGGAGCTTGGTTGGTTGGGTTTTATGGAGCAAGGTCCAAAAAGGACAAGCTGCACCAGTAAGTATAGAAGCAGTATTAGAAAAATTATATTTAAGAAAACAATAAATTCTAATAAAAGCTTTACTTCAATTTCACAATCTGGAAAGTCAATATTGCTTATGCTACTCGTAGGCATAAAAACATCATTTAAAAATGAAAGTCGTTCATAATGTTCCCACAAGGACTGGGAACAAGGCCCGGCAGATCCACTCTTCTTCTCTTTCATTTTTTTATTTTCTTTATGAAAATATGTTCTTAAATTTTTAAATTTTTTCAAAAGCATTTCTGGAAATAGGTGAAAAATTAAACTAAACAAAAATTTAAATAACAAAATGTTCATAACTAGAAAATGACACATGGATTATTTTAGCTAATGCAATAAAATTGTATTACACTAAATATAATAGAATTAAAAATAAAAAACAAATAATGACAAGAACACTTTAACCTGAATCAGATTTACTAGCCACCAATTCTTAACAAGCACTAAAATTTGTTCAAAAATGAATTTTCATTCCAAGTCAGATGCAAATACAACAGAATTTCATACATAGAGTTATAAAAACGATCAAAATATAGCAAAATAAATTATGATTCCCACTTAAGACAATGTGGATTACAACATTATTGTACGATTACAGATTAAATTTAGATATGGATTATTAAACTATATGAAAACTTTTGTGTTAAATTCATAAAATAAATAATATTATCAAGACCTAAAACGAAACTGGTATTTTGAAATAATATTTATTTATAATTTTAATAAAATAAAGAGATCACTCAAACAACACAGGTCAAAATTCTTACCACGAGTAAACACATCTTCATAACGATGATATTTTAACTTTAATTCGGACGCTATTTCCTCATACGTCCTTTGTTTTAATTTGGTTAACTTGTACTGGGAATCTGAAATATCCCATATATGTGGCTCTAATCTTATCATTTCAATGAAATCGATTTCCATTTCTTTTGTCCATTCAACAAAAATATTTGCCATTTTGAAGTAGATACATTTATCGCATGCACTCATTAACAATAATGAAAACAGGTTACTTCTTCGCATCTTATTTCCGCTTGGCGAAAGTAAAACAAAACTAGTTCCGTTAATCATCTATTGGCGATACGAATTGCTCGAGTTGCTGCTGCATGCACAAAAAAATTGCCCATTTTCGGCAACTCATAAAGCCAATAACTTTCATTTGGCATAAAATGTGGCGAAAACTTGGCATTGATCAAATTTCAAATGCGCAACTGTAAAAAAAAATCTGAAATATCATTGGACGACGTGTCCGAGTTGCCCAAAATCGAGCTGTGACGTCACGTAATGTTAAGTCTATGGGAGTTGCTCAAAATGAAATATCGGCAACTCTAATGTAATAGGGGCTTTTACATCCATGTCAAAGAGAGGGTATTTCGTACAAAATCCAAGCTTTGTAATTCAATATTTCCCCCTATCTTGTATTATTTTTGACATACGAAAGTTAACTCTGCAGTTTTCCCCTAGGTGGGGCTGTGAGGTATGTAGGGCTACATCCGCTTAACTATACCCAGACTCCACGATTATAAAAATTGTTCCCTAATTTAAGAGGGTAACATGTTCCGAAATTGAGAGGGTGATAAGGGACTTAAATGGGTATCCTGTATATTTCATTTTCTACCAAAATATTTTTGTATTGCTAAACCTCACAATTTTCTCACATATCATTATCGTTTTAAAGTTTTACGACCAGACGTGTGAGCTTAAATATCTCTACATTAATGTTTTGGATTACCAAGTAGTCCCGAAGACAATTATTTTTACAATAATGTTAGAATTTTGAAATCTTTCCAACTCAAGTTTAGCATTTAACTCTTTCATTATTACTAACAATTTCTTTCAACATCTTATACAAAATGTTTTTAAAATTTACTTGAATTGGTAAGCTGATTGGTCGATTTGATGTCAATTACAATATTCGCATTTAACGCATACCCATTTCTCCATCTTCCAATATTTCTCTGGTCATGAAAAAAAGATTCATCTTTGTGACAAAATGCTAATAATAAAGCCACATGCTTTCTATTTATAAATGTTTAGATAGATGAATGTGTGTAACTGGATGTGAAAAGTTAGATTAATAATTTGATATTTCTTCCTACAATCTAAAGTTACTGCTTTTTCATCTTTGATGTAATTTTGTAAGACTCAGTAGTAGCTACAAAATTCCATTAAGACATTCTTTTATTACAAATAATAAGAAAATGATAATTTATATAGGGGTAGTTATGCGATCTTGGTTAATAGAACAATAAAAATTTTTGCAGGTAACAATTAAATACAACATATGTTTCACTAGTTTCATCATCCATGGTCCATTATCACGCAAATCTTAGAAAAGTTGATGTAAATAACCATAATAGTGAGATGAATTTGTTTTTCTTAAAATTATACGAAATAGTTCTATTAATTGCAAGATTATATATGGTAATGATGCATATTAAAAAATTAAAAAAAGAGAATTTTATTACACTAATAAAAAAAATGAATTGAAAAAATTATGATTAGATATTTTTTTGACTGTAATTGCTTTTATATTGTAACATTATTAAAATATTATATGATATAAAATATTAATAATTATATGAATTAATCATTAAAGTATTATTTAAAAAAATTCTTAACTATTTTGTTAGAATGTCAAGAGATCTTTTATGAAATAATATTAATAAAATATTATATGTGCCAAAAAGCAGGATATACGAAATATATAATAATTCAAAAATTAAATAACAAAAATTTAAATAATGATATTTTTAAAATAACAATTCAAAAATTTAAATAATTATAAAATCAGATTGAAATATTTTGAATTTTCTTTTGAAAAATAGTTTTATTTATTAACAATAGATGGCGCCAAATCACAAAAATCCGAATTAAAAATAAGAATATGCTTTCCTATTTCAATTAGGTTCTTCTTGTTTAAAAGTATAAGTTGTATTTAATATCTCTGTAAATAGAATTTCATGTCATTAAAAAAATTTGAATTACAATAGTTCTTTTACATTTCAAATTTTTTTTAACCATGTTTGTAAATAAAAATCTTATTAAAACATGTATGAAATCATATTATAAAAACACATAATAAAAATTATGTAAAATTTAAGCTCTTGAAACTAATATTGTATATGTTAATGTATGAAAAATAAAATAAATTCATGTAAATGATATACAAGCCATTAATTTCATAGAAATATTAATTGAAAATCATTTAACATTTTAGTGATAATAATGACTAACATGTGTACCATTATTCTCGTAATCCGTATTGTTAAAATGCATCAGTAATAGTGAAAATCATTGTTAGTTATTATGTGTATTTATTTAATAGTAAAATTAATCATATCAACAAGACTATAATGCTCTTCCTCTTTTTATTGATATAACATAAATTATTTCGAATATTATTCTAAATAACTAAACAATTAAATTCTTGAAAACTAAGCTGTTTATTTATCAGACGTCATAAAATATTTAGATTTCATCAATTTTTAATTGCTTGTGGATATAATCAATTGATCAAATATATAATCAATTGATCAATACGGCATTAATCTATATTTAAGAATTATGAATTTAGTTTGTAGATTTTTATTTTCAGTAGTACTAAATTATATTTCTTCTTAAATCATTTTTGGAATTTTAATTTTATTTAATAATTTTCTTCAAAAAAAGAAGTTAATTGCTTAAAACTATTAAACAAATATTCCATTTAGAATCATAATATATGTAGAAAACACCCATGTAGAATTATAATACATTCCACTTATATAAATTTTATGCTACTCTTGAATATTTGCTGTTCATTTTTATGGTATGAATGATACTTCCATAATAAATTAAGAATATATTTATCATTTATGAAGAATAACATTTATCATATATTAAGTATGTAACAATAGAATCTATTGAATAGATGATACTATAAAAAAACACAAACTTCATTGAATACTGAAAATTCAAAGTTTCTTTAATGATAATTTATATTTGAAACCATTATTGAAATATTTTCTATCATTGAAAAACTCGACTTATACCCGGAAAAAATTTGATAAGTCTAATGATAAAATAAATTTTTTTTTCAAGTGGTTTCTAATCAACATTATACTTTAGTGCTGCCATCTAGTGGCAATCTCTAGAACAAAAGATAGACGAGGAATGTAAGTTTTTATAAAGTTGTTAAGTTATTGGTGATAATATGAATCAAAATATTGCAATTTTCTTCATATAATTTTCTTATATTTATGAAAAATACTTATTTTTTAAGTAAAGAAAATTTAGAAATCTTAAATTAAGAGAATGAAAATTCTTAATTTGCAAGTATATTATTCATTTTTTATAAATATGCCTACATAAGTTTGTAATAGTGCCCCAACTAAATTAGTTTGAAAATGAAAAGATTAAGAATCGATGAACAATGTAAATTTGATTTAAATTTAAATTATACAAATTAAATGTATAAAAAAATATACCAATGTATGTGAATTAATAATTGGAATGAAATATTTTTATATTTATTATATTGTTCATGTCATTAGATCTTAGAACTAAAAACAAATTACTACATTAGAAGTTTTTTGAAGGGATAAAAAATATTTTTATATACTTTTTGTAAAGTTATAATGAAAAAAAAATATTATATGTTTTAATATTACCAATTAATTCTAATTATTTGAATAGTTTTGATGGGGAAAAAAAAGCTAAAAAAATGCAGATTTTTCATAAAATCATAAAAAAAGCTTTTATTTTCTTTTATTAAGTCTATGGTACTTATATTACTATTTATAACAAAGATATTATATATGTAGAGTAGAAAATTGATTAAGGAGCATAATTCATTCCAAATCATACTCGCTACAACGAAACAATTTTTCTTATATAAATTAATGTAAAATACTATAATGCATTCTATGTTGAAAAAAAACCTCACAAATATTGTTTATAAAGTCTTTTAAAAAAAATTAGTTTTATGTATTGCAATTAGAGTGTGAATCATCCTCACATTTTCTTCCACCGCGAATGGAGCCTAGGAATGTAATTTAGATTTTCAGAAAAAATCTAAATAATTATGATACATGCCTAATTATTTTTTGCTAGAAAGATGAATAGACACATTTGTTTTTTCTGACACTTCAAAATTTCACCAAAATTCAACACAACATCATCATTAAAAGAGTTTGCCTTGCTCACACTCACTCCCTTATTCGGTTGATGATTCTCAAAGTGAGATGCAACAGATTCTCATGGTTTCTGTATTTCTTTTATTTACCCACAAAATTGTTGCTTTCTGTTACCTTATCTAATTGTATAAAAAATTTTTTCCAAACTTTCTGCTGAGAAACACAATGGAACTTCATACTTTTTTCGGTTGTCTGTTCTTAGCTAGGCTCTTAAATAAGCCCTTCGATATCAGTTATTCACCTCCATTCGCATGATAATGGTCAAAGAGACAATCTCGTTCACTACAGATTCTAAAGGTACTGCTTCAAACTTCTCAAAGTCACATTCGACTGCACTCTCTAGTCAATGTTTCTTTCAAGCACAAGTTAGGGTTCTCTTGGAACTTCTTCCCACGCTTTCTCTACCATCTTGAAACAAATAAGGATGTGAAAGTAATTTTTCCTTTCAAATTTCTCAGAGAGTAGGGTTGGTTACTTCAGTCATCTGAAAATAATGATCGAAGAATGTTTTAGTGTAGAGTTTCTTAAAGATAGAATTAACTTGCTGTTGTATGAGTTGGAGTAAAAAAATGATGTTGAGAGGCCTTAAATTCTTCATAGTATTCATCTCGTAGGCTTGGAGAATGGGCGGGAGCATTATCCATAGCAAACAAGAAATGGAGTAGCAGATTTATCTCAAACAAGTATCTTTTCACAGAAGAATTATACATTTCCTTGATGAACTCAGTAAAATAATACCGTGTCATCTAAGATTTCCTATTGGATATTCACATCTTCTTAGCTTGCTCTTTATGATTTAGCATTTATTGAAAGCTCATGGAGTTCTTTTTGCTAAGACATTAGTTACTATGATATAGAAATATATGATTAGTTAAATCACACACACACACACAAAATTAATATATAAATTCGTTGCACTGAATAAATAGATAATAATCCATCATGAGGATTGCTTTTTTGAAGAAATTTTTGACGTCGTTTATAGAAGTGCTTAATGACTAAAAGTGTTTTAATGTCCAACCCTCAATTGCTTTTCAAGAGAAATTTTCATAGATGAGGTTCTGAACCTATAGTACATCACTACTTCAACGTATGTACTACTACAGTTACTACTATACTTCGCAATGGTAGGATGAATACCCGAAAAACTTCCAAGCACCAACACGACAAACGTGCTGCAGAAATGCAACATCACACCGATCTTCCATTGTCCAACAATGATTGGGATTGAATATGGAAACATTTGCTCTAAAGAGCATTGTCTTACCACTAAACTATGGAGAGTCTTTTGAAGATATCTTACGATAATATGATTTATTTAATAAATAAATTGATAGGTAAAGAACCCATGAAAACACATTTAGGTTCTACCACTGTCTTTAGCAAAAGCTGCATTTTTAATGATTCTAAGTTTCGGTATTTGATGAATGTTATTTAAATGGAAACGTAATTATAAATGCAAATAACATTATTAAAGTTTATTGTCATTAAAAGACATAAAATGCAATTCTCATTAAAAGAACAATCTAATTATCAGGGATTAGTTTCTCGAGGCATCTAAGCTTAGGAGTTCTGGAGGATTTCAACTGCAGATTGAAGTTTCGCATTCAGAGATGATCCAGATTCAAATTTGATACAAGCTTGCTTATTAAAGACCAATTTATATGCATACACAAATATATGTAGTGATGCATTATTAATTATCATTGATAAAATATGTATTGACAAAACAATATATAAGTGGATTAAGATAATTTTATTTGATATTAATTTAAATTCAACGGATTTAAATTCACGACATGTTAAATTATTTTCTTCTTTAGAATTACAACATAATTTGCCTGCGAATTAGAAGATTGTTTAATAATTTCAGAAATATTGGAAGATAACTATATATATCTAAGCGTTCGATAACTTTTATAGTTATTTTTTTTTGTTACGAATCTTATTAAATCTCTTTTGTATTTGTTTTTATATTTAAATTTCGTTATGGACGAAGAGTAGCTTTCAATTCTACGAAATTTTGAAGAGAATTTAATCCAGAAAAATTTCTGACTAACAAGCAAGGTTACTTATCAGAAAAAGCAAAACTCTTCTGGGAAAAATTTCTCTCC
>JAPDSC010028702.1:0-11116 GCA_026290005.1 Latrodectus geometricus
TTGTTGATTTATATAAAAAGGCTGTGTACAGAACTGGAGTATGTAGATATACTTTTGTTATCGTTGTATTGATTAAATTATTAATAAATTGTTTTAACTATAGTATGCTCTAAAATCAATTACAAATATTCCATGTTAATCTAATTTATTGAATATTATCATTTATGGAGAATTTTTGCTTTCTATAATTTTTCATAACTCTTTTTCTGTTTTATAACTAATTGTGATGTTATTAAAAAAATGCAACAAAATTTAAAGAATATAGAAATAGTATCATTTAATATGGAAATTATTAAAATCAGATTTTTCCAAATAACTTCAAGCATACTAGTTTGTATCAACTGTACTGGACAAATATATGATAAGAAATTTTTTTGTATTCATTATTTCAATGGTTATGTATGTGAAGCTGAAGAATTAGAAAGTATTAATATATGATAAAGTGCCTTGTGTTGTTAATTATTAAATTAATTTTTCAAAAACTTCATATTGTGTCAAAAATTATAAGTGCAGTTCCTGGAAGCTATTATAATTAGATATAATGAGCTTGCTAATCTTTATAATTATATTAATAAATATTTTAACTGCATTAGAAGCTCATAAACTAATGATGCAACCTGTAAGGTGCAATAATTAATATTAGAGATGGAATGTTTCTAATGGACCTCTTTTTAAAATGGTTCTTACATAACTAAATCATTGGTAGTAAGTGATGACAGTTCTACATGTTTGTCGTGCATATTAGGTACAAACCTATTGGAGAAAGGACTCCATAAAATCAACAATCTATTTAAAACTTAATTACTGAAATGCAAATTTAAAAAAAAGTGTTTTGAATCTTTTTTAATTTACTTATCAAAGGTTTCATTCATAACTACTAGTTATTAAGTTGATATTGAATATGTTCAAGCTCTTTCTAAAGTAGAAACTTTTTATTTTTT
Organism: Latrodectus geometricus; assembly: GCA_026290005.1. Taxonomy (NCBI): domain Eukaryota; kingdom Metazoa; phylum Arthropoda; class Arachnida; order Araneae; family Theridiidae; genus Latrodectus; species Latrodectus geometricus. Next base: position 942 of record JAPDSC010028702.1, read on the forward strand.
ATTTAAGTGTTTCTCTTCAAAGACTAGTTAAGTTAATTGAAAATACTAGCTTTAAATTTCTTCTGTATATAAGATTATTGACATGATCTAAATATTTTGCCTTATCTTATAAATAAATTATGTTGAAAGAAAATATTTTCAACAGTGAAAAAAAATTTTTATTTTAATAAATTTGACAATCACATGCATAGTGTTTACTTTTGAAATTGAGAAAATCAATGTGGTTTAATCTCATTTGTATTCAATAGGGCTTTGTTACTAAAAATGGACATGTGGAGCTTAGTAGGGTTCAACTTATCATGACAGGTAAGTTATTTCATTAAATATCATATATATTTTATGTATATATATATATAAATATATATTACAATATCATTCTTGCAAAAATTTTTACAGAGTTTCTTTCTAATAAAACAATTGTTGTAAAAATTTTGAAATGACATTTAATCTCTTTCATAAAAACAAAAGTATTAAAAATGATTTAAATAAAAAAAAATCCTGCTTATAAAATTTAAATATACTTAGAGCTTAAACTTAGTTTTAAAAAAAGGGAATTTTCTAATTGGGTGTTGAAATATCATTTGACAGATAATTATTAACTCTAAATGCAAATAGAGTAAATTGTAAAATTCATTAGTTTGTTTTGTTATCAGAAAGTATTATAGAATATATAGATCAATATTTAAAGCCGAGTAAGAGCCTATATAAAAAATAGTATATAAGAAAAAAATCCAAATTTTTAGAAGCCTGTGTTGGAGCTATTTGTTCTAACAGCATTTTTGACCAAGCTCTGAGTTTTTATTATATTATTTGTCTTTGATTTGTATGGACTATTCTTGTAAGTTATCCCTATACATTCTTAATTGCGTTGAGATTAAAAGATTTAGCTGCCCATTTCAAATTTTGAATTGGAACTTTTTTTTATCATTTTATAACTTAAATTAATAGGTACTTTATTAGGATATTTCTAGTTTTCTTTGTAAGAAGTTCAGCTTACAGTAAAATGTGTTTTACTAAGATCAGGGTTTGCACAACTCATTGATACTCCTGGAAATTGATTATTTTTCGCCTGTCTTAATAAACTTCTTAATTGAGTATTTTCCTGTAGACAGATGTAAGTTTGCAAACTTTTCTTTCTCTTAACTTGAGTACAAATTTTTAAGTCTTCCCTTAACTTGCATTCCAATATTAAAAATATTGTTAATTAGAATTTTCTTTCTATTTTCCTCTCAATAATAAGGTTATCTTTCTTGTTGGAAAAAAGCTTCAATATGTCCTCTTTCTTGATCAGATTATTTGTATCCTTTGGCCATCTTTACAAACAGCACCAAAATATCGAAAGAAAAACATGTAATAAATTTGTAAATATAAGTCATTACAGTCTTATTAATTATTTAGGATAATATGTATATTTGCTTTAAAAAATTGGTGGTATCTTTAAGATTTATCTCAGTCTGAAATACTGAATTTACTGTATCCTATTTTTGTGATAATTTGTAATATGTGTACATTGTGTAAATTTGTGATAATATGTGTGATAATTGAAAATGATGTATATATGATGTAATGATGAAAATGATGATAATATGTGTGATGATGAAATTGTGTAAATTTGTGATAATATGTGAATAATGTGATAATATGTGTAAATTTGCACATTCTTTAATTTAATTCATGAAGAGAGGGATTTAACTTAAAGCATCCACTTAAGCTGTAATTATTTTATGTAATTTGTTACCATAATTCAAATTTGTATCAAAATTTGAAGCTAAAATCTATTTATTAACTTGATATCTTGTAGCAAATAGAATAACCATTCATTCTAATAATTTAATTCATTTATGTTTTGTTTCATTTGTAGTGTTTTATAATATAATAAAAGCTAAATAAGAAATCATAAAATTGTGCTACCAATTTCTCTATAAATTCATGAAATATAAATATATTCAAAATAACATTTCATTTTTATTTTGTAGAGCTAGGAGAAGCAGAAGATGAAATTTTCAAAAGAAGACAAGAAAATGAAGTGAGTTTATTAGCAATGATTTGAAAAGAATTTTAATATTAATGTTAGTTAATATTAAAATTAATTAACATTAATTATATATAATTTAATATCTCAATATAATGTATTTAAGTTTAAATTTGAATATCTCCCTCTGATAATTTTAATACATAAAAAATATTAATACCATTGATACATAAAAGTAAAGTAAACTGAATTAGCATGTACAATTTTAATTGTGATTAAAATATTTCATTGAAATAAATCCAATATTTCATTCATCAGGGAATTTTGAATTTTAAAGGAGTTAAAGTAAAATTATGTAAACAATAATTTTAATTATCTAAACTTACAGAAATCAAATTCTACAGTTTATGTGAAGTGATAAAAAAAATTTAAATAATGCTAGATGATTATGGTTCTATTTCATAAAATTTAAATCATTTTACAACAATGGAAGGATACAAATTTTCATTTTTGAAGAAGCTTGTAAAACATTCATATTTCTCCTATTTTCTTACTTGTATGTTCTTAAAACAATGTATTTCTAGCTTAATATATTCTTTATATTATAGAAATTTAAAAGACTAAAACCTGTATTAAATGAAAAAACTAATATAGTTTTTTCATTTAATACATGTTTTAGTCTCTTAAATTTCTATAATATATATTGATAAATCATCTGAAAATGCTGGCTGTATATTCTTGTGATATAATTTCATGATCCAAAAATTTTAAATAATGTCGCCTTACATATGAAATTGCACAATGCACACATGCAATCAACATTTTAATAATATAGTTCTATAAAATAAAAATTTGTGCTTATGACTTCACTATGCTATAAAACTATTTCACTAGAACAAATATTTTTTATTAACTAATGTACTAGTTGACAAAATTGTGAAATTATATTCTGTGTAATTTCTTTTTGTTATGATTTGTTAAATTTTGTGGAGAACTGTCTACTATGATCATGGTAATATTTTAGTATTGAAAAGCTCAAATCGCTAGTAATATTCTGTACTCAATGTGGAATTGGTTATATTAATATTTTTAATAAGTCATATTTTAAAATATATTTTTAAGGTGAAATGCAAAATAAAAAACTTTACAATTTAATATGATTCTTAAATGTCTACTCATCTGATTCTGCATTATATTTTGTATGTATAACACAGAATGTGTAATAAGAATAACAAGAATATACAATGGGCACAGGAAACAGGAAGGCAAGTAATTCCTTATTTGGCAATTGGAGGCTTGAATCCTTGCAATTCTCCTGGCTCTGATGGCATTTATCGATAAATGAATATGCATCTTGGTGGCAAGCCAGAGATTGTTTAACATAATTAATCTCTGTTGCAAGGGTTGACTCCCAGAAATTGGAAAAAATCAACTTTCATTCCTATCAGGAAATCTGACAAAAATACAATTGCACCTGAAAGTTACAGGCCTGTTGCCTTAAAAGGCAAAATTATGGAAAAAATTATTCTCTCCACACTCACTTTATATCTCACATCTAAAAATGTCTTCTGCCAAAAGAGTAGTTCACCTACCAGAGAGAACACAGTATTACTGATCAAGTTTTATATTTTTGTCAAAGAATCAGATACTCTCAAAAAATCAACCTAACCAATCATGCTGTTGCAGTATTTCCAGATTGCTCAAAGGTTTTTGATAGAGTCTGGTGGATTTTACTAAAAATAAAACTGCATAACAAATTTGGATTCAAGAGATAGGACCTCTCTTGGATTTCTAATTTCCTCAGAGATACTTTTTCAGGTCAAGTATAAAGAGTCCTTAGCTAGTTGGTATAGAGCACATCAGGAAATCCCTCAAAGATTCATCCTTATCCTAATACCATTTTCATTGTATTTGGCTGGGATGGAAAGGATTGTTTGTGGAGAGTGTGAGGTTCGACTGTTAGCTGATGACATAGCCCTGTGGTGTTCTGCCTCTGATGTGAACCATATTGAATCCACCTTAACTTCTATGTTAATTGTCATATGGAACTTTGCAAACTACCACAAGCTGATTTTTAATATCTCAAAATTATTTGTCCAATTCTCTTCCACCAATAAGCATCTGTACTTGTATCAATCCTAAGTTCTTTTTTACAACCAGTCATTTTTTATGTAAAACACTTAAAGAATTTAAGCTTCGTCTTACACCAGAAAAAGCAGTAGGCACATTCAAAACTTAGTCAACAAGAGCCATAAGAGACTGAATATGCTTAAGTTCATCTCCAGCAGAGATGGGGTGCCAATTCTAAAACATTCAGGACAACTTATATTGTGCTGAACAAGCCTATCCTAGAATATGAATTGCTGATCTACTTCTATGCCTCATCATCTAACCTCCTTCAATTAGAAAAAGTACAACCTAAAGTGCAGCTCACATTATAACAGGCTTGAAAAACAGCTGTCCAAATCATGTAGTACTTTATGAAGCTAATTTTCAACCTCTTAGTCTTGTTAGAAACTCGAACTTGGTTAAATATTTTAACAAATTAAGAAGTTATGGAAACCTGAATCGAACCTCTGAATACTTAGGTAAATGAAGAAACTACCAAAGATTAGAAGAAATTGCTCATTTAGTCTGGCTGATAAAATGAAGATCATTTCTCAATCAGTAGAGCATTCACCTCTAAGACATGTCAACCTAGCCTACTAGAGTTCATTTCCACACTGATGTTCTGTCCCATACAATTAAAAACTCAGACATGTCCGAATACCAACAGCAGCTAGCTCTTGAGATCATAAATGGTATTCTGAGTGTTGTCACCTTGATATACACTGATGGCAGTAAAGACAAGTTAAAGTCTTACAGGGAGTGGTACCTTTATAGAGAATCTCTGTCCAGCTTTCAAGACACTATCCAGAAAACTGCTCACTCATCATATGTGAATTAATTGCTGTAGATGAGGGATTAAAGACCATCTTCTACAGAACAGACTCAGACAACATATGGACCCTTACAGATAGCCAAAGGTCCATTCAACACGTGCAGGACTGGAGCCATGTGGACGACCTCATGAGTATTTAAATAACTAAAGCTCAAAAATATAAAAATGTAGGAATTTATGTATATAAAATAAATTTAAATCCACTTTCAGTGAATCTCCTCCATGTTAACATCCCCTGTAAATAAAATTGTGGATAACTTGGCCAAAAGAGGCTGCTCTGAAATGAAAGCCACTAATTGTGAGATTTTTTTCTATGATGAAACTCAAAGACAAGCACATCTGGATAGCCCCTCCTTAGAATAGTTGGGAAAGACCAGGGGGTGCTTTGGATATTCAAGAGAGACAGAATGGATCAAGCCGATTATCTCCTGACTAATCAGTGGGCACTTAAAATGCATAACTTTTGATTCTGGTTGAAGGAATTTTTTGATTTGTACCAAGTTCCACCTGTTGCCGGCTTCCCCTGAACATATCCTCGATTGTTTAGGATTGACTTTGGAAGATGTCCATGTGAGTTCACTTAAATTTCTGGACTTTGCAAGAATTAATGGTCTCATGGATCTGATCTAGATCCTGAAGGATTGAACACAACAACAGAAAATACAATAATTTTAATTCCTCTATCTTTTAAAAATTAATATTTGCTGTTCAGTTAAGAATTTATTTTCCATTTAAATATTAAAGGGAATATAAAAAGAAGTATCTAATTTTCTTTGACTTTTTTCATTGTTAATTGGTCTTAGATGTTTATATTAAGTAATTTTAATGCAAAAGATTTCAAAATCTTAATTCCAAATTTTTCAAATTGTGATATATTTCAACATATTTTTTGCACAGTTATTTTATACTTTACCAATATATATTTTACTTACTTTCCTTTTTTTCAGCTTTCTTTCAAAGCCAGACAAAAGGAACGTAAAAAGCGAATGAAGGTTTGTCATGTGTTTTTAAATCATTGTTTTATGTAACTGTTATTTTAAATAAACTTGAGGAATACTATGAGCTTCTTTATACTGTTTTAAGACTTGTCTGTGAAATGGTAAATTTCTCATGTTCTATAACTTATGTTTCTTTTATAACTAAACTACATTTTTAAAAGATAAATATTTTAGATTTTTGATTGCAGATTTGGCAAAAAGAATTTAAAATTGCAGTCAATAAAACTAAATTTGATGTTGAATATTTTCAATAAAAATAATTAAATTTTTTATTAAATATCTTTTAGAATCTGTTGAGTACACAATTTCAAATTTTTGCACTTGATTTCAAGATATTTCACTTTTATTTGTCATTAATTATATTGCTGGCCATCCAAAATGTGACACTCTGAAAGAAGCAATGAAATCACTAACATTACAGCACTTACACATATTGCTGGCAATTGTAATGCCACCTTCAAACACTATATACATGTAGAAGGAGTAGAGTAACAATTTGAAATAGGGCAATGTTTTTTTTTTTTTTTTTTTTTTTTTTTTTTTTTTTTGTACCTTTTTTCCATGAGTTGTTTAACTGATATCTCATAGAACATAAATATCATAAGACATCAGCTATTTATAATAACATGTTTTTATGTTTGACTAAACAATAATAGTAACCATAGGGATTAGAGATTATCCTTTCTAGGATGGATGAGCTTTCAATGTTATCATATGGAGACTGTAATTTTAATTGATCACTTTTCACAAGCATTCATAATTTCATGCTAAGTTTTTTTGAATAGGTTAACAATTCTTCAATTATAAAATAATACTTTTTGTTATAGACATCATATTTTAATAAATTGATTTCTCAATTTCTTTTAAAAAAACTTACATTTTATATTTAGTTATTTCTAAAATTTTATCTTTCTAAAATTTTTATAGTTCAGTCAAACTAACTTCAATATTTTTTCTTTCTGTCTTATTTATAAGGTAAATCGATTCTACTTTAATAAGGGATGATATTGTTTCAATTGCAAACTATTTTGCTTACATTAATAATAGTTGTAAAAACAAATGAAAGAAAAATCTCCATGGGGTAAATACAGTAATATGAATTGGTTTTTATTAATTATTTTATCTATCCATTGCATACACATACACACACAATGCTGGCTATTCAAAATACTATATTCTGAAAGGAGTATGCTCATCATGTAAATTATACATGCGTTCGTGATGATGAGATGTGAAAATTATAAGCATTGCAGTGCTTACATGCATCATGGCCAACTGTAGTAATAGATATAATAAGCGCTGTAAAGTTAAAGAGATAGCCAATTTAAAATGCGTCATTTTTTGCTTATGCTGCTAACTATGTTTTGTAGCCAACATTAAGCATCTTTAAAGCAAATTTCTTGGTTCAACAAAGGAAGAATAGTATCCTCTATGAGTGGATTATTCTTCAGTCAAATTAATGATCATGTTAAATGAATCCAAGCAACTGTGATTCAGATCTATAATTTTTGGGGAGAGTAACTTGTTAGGAGGTTTAATTTCAATCGTCTTAAAGTGCTTTATATGATGACCAGCCTATTGATCACATGATAATAATGGACCACTCAGCCACATCATGAGCCATAATACAACAGATTCAGTATGTGTCCTTCATATGTATCACTCAATGTCATTTGTTGCTGAGTTGAATATACTAAAGATTTCATTGCCTTTTGATACAAAACCACAGGCATTTGCTACACCACTGTTGTGATAAATGGCAGATATTGACAAGTTAATGAAATGACATTGTCTTAATAAATGACTGCATGTAACACTGCAATGATCAAATGTTAGTCAGGAAACACAATGATGATAGACTGCTGAACTCAGTACACAACCAGTGAGATGTTATCTCACTGGCCGTGTTCTGAGTATCAGGGTTTGAGTTGATATTGGATTTCATTCTTACATCTCTCTAGTACACTGATTGATCAGAGCTATATTTCTTAGGTATTAGAGCTTACAGCTCTTCAATATCTTCAGTATTTGCTGTCAGTCATATTCCAACAGAATATGCAGTGATATATGCATATAATGATCCGGAGTTTGTTTTTATCCATTAGTTTGAATCGTTTTCTTGTTTTCCCAATCTTTATCAAGCTTGTACATCAACTGACCTGAGATAAACCATTCACTGCTGCACCAGATTGACTTTCACAAAATGTAGATGCTGCATGTACTGCTGTACAATTAGAATACACCCAAATCTTCTTTAATTGTATACCAAGGCATGTAACACTGTATTTTAGGTGATATAATAGCTAACAATGGCAACTACACTAACTATTGATATTGCTGTTCATATTTCACAAGAAGCAGTAGTTTTAATAATTTGATCTTTGTATAATTTACTTGCTAAATAAATTTTGCTTTGATATTTCTACTTTTCTTGATGTTGTATTTTGGTTGGGTTGGTCACTATATTTTAATATTTTCTTCCTTTTTTTCAGTTCTTTTGTAGTATTAACTGTGGCCTTAAGCTACTAGTATGAATACAAATTTCAAAAATTAAAGTAGTTTAAGTAATATATGCTTACATTTTTTTAGATGAATAAGGATGATAGGCCAGCTTGGACACCTGGTGGGCAATTTAGTCCAATTGTAAGTTTAATTTAAAATATATTAGCTTTTTATTAAAGATTAAAAAATTTTCTTTTTGATATTTATTTTGTGTTTTCAGAAGATAAATGAAATTAATTGTGAAAAGTTACATAAAACATTAATTTTTTTCATCTGTTATGTTAGGCATTTTTTCTTCAGAGTTGAAAATATATTGTTAATTCCAATCACTTTGTTTGTATGTTAACAAGTTATTATATTGAATTTTTATAAAAGAAATTCAATCATTTAGAACTCTAATGGCAAATACATTTAGCTTAAAATGGAAGCTATCATGTTAGAAAATTATTTAATGAAGTTTGATAAGAAGATTCTATTGGTCGATTTGAGGCTTTTCTCATTTAGCTTTCAAAACTAATTATATTAAATAATTTGAGCTTGTTAAATTAGATTATACTATTAAAAATTAGATTATAGACTGAATAAATATGAAATCAAGGAGTTCTATGTCATTCAATTTATATTGCAAACTTTAATTTTGTCAATTAAAAATATTACACTTGATAATGTTTACTCATTTTTTTCTTAACATTAGATAATTTTAATTAAATATTAATAGAATTTTCAAAGTTATCTATACATATTGCAGTTAAAATGTTTATGAAAAGTCTGTCTTTGAATGAGTAAAGTTCTCAATCTTTTAACAAAAATGGTTAGTTGATAGCCATTATATTTTGTTATTGTAATGCGAAAAATTATTTAAAATTGAATGATGCTATTTTATTTATTTTTATGTATAATTTTTGTATTCTTTTAGTCACCATCTAAATCACCTTCACCTCTGCATAATGTTCGACAAGAAGCATATCAGATGAGAATGGCAAATGATCAAAACAATAGGCAAAGACTTGAATCAATGATGAGACCCGTAAGCTTAAATAGTTTTTAACTTATTCATAAACTTTTTGAAATAAAACTATTGCAAAAAATAAATAATGAAAATTAATAAACTCTTCATTGCTAAATTTATAATTCTAAAAAAAAATTAAGTTTCTGGTTAAAAAAAAAAAATTCATATCTGAAATATTCTAAAATAAAATAATGATTTTATAATTTTGTTATGGTGCCACAATAATTACATCATTTATGTATCAGTGCAAAAATGCAAAATACATAAATGCTGTAAATGTATATAATGCCTTCTGGAATCTTAAAATTTTTATAATAGCCAAACTTGTGAGTTATCAAAGTTATAAGGAATCCATTGAATAATCTGTTATGGGAAGTTCATTATGATCCACAAAGGTTGCAATCTTTTCTACTAGCAGTCAAAAATTGAAACAAATAGTATTCTGAAACATGTTCTGATAAGTGAAGAAATTCATTTCATCATAGGAAAGTCAAGGATTCATCAATAATTGTGGGGACCTTATGTTTAAACTTGATTGTCATCAAAGGCTGTAAAACAGTTCAATGAAACACAAATATCTATGGCAGTCAATCTTGCTGTAGGACTCTTTTTAGTCAGCTTCAGTCTTACTTTTCTTTGAGTTCAATACGCTGCTTCATCTGTCAGAATTTGGGCGTATATGTCCTTGTATGTGTTAACAACAGGGGATATTCTGCATAAAGTCATTCATTTTTCAGTCAATCTTATGCTTCT
>JAPDSC010028709.1:0-28529 GCA_026290005.1 Latrodectus geometricus
TTTGTTTTTTAAAACACGCAAAATATAGAATATTTCACTAATAATTAATAATTTAAACTTTTCATGTTTGCTTATTTTTTACTATCATATGATTATCTCAGTGCAAACGCATCATATGATTTTTATAGTTTATTTAACATTATATTTAAGCCTTGGACAATATTGTTGGTTAATGAAATAATTAATATCATTAAATAAACATGTAAATAGTAAAATTCTGGATTATTTTATTGGAATATTATAAAAAAATACAACACAACATTCTTATTGATAATGTAATTCAATATACTAGAACACGATTTAACTGAAAAAGACATCAAAATATGGGAAATGAACTAGTTGTAGAAAAATTATGAAAAGTAAGCAATGGTTTTCAGTTGTTAACTGAATAATACACTTTTACAGTTCAATAAATGCTCTCTATTATGATTTATAAAAACAAATGTGTTTATAATATAATTTATAAAATTCATTAGATACTTATAAAAGTATTATTATTACTAAATTTTTTAAGATTATTATTTATAATTTAACAGAGAAAACCACAACAGAGAAAAGCAGTTTAAGATGAAGCAAAGCATTATTTAAAAGGATTGTTTTGAATTGTTTGAAAATCCAACATATATAATCTTCTGGTAGGAGTTTTCATAGATAATTGACCATATTCACGTGTTATATAGAATTCAATTTGGAAAAATACCAAGTATTATGACAAACGTTTACATAGAAATTATGTACACGTTTGTACACTATTAAAATTATAGAAATCAATATATCGAAGTTTAAACTTTAGTCTTCAGAGAGCAGTTTGAACTTCATGTCAATTGTATTTTTGTATGCATTAAATAAGTTTCGTTTATTAAGAAGGTATTTAATTTTCAAAATTATGGGGTTTTTTAACATAAACATTTTGTTCAATTTATTACTCTTTTGTTAAAAAAATAGTATAATAAATTAAACAAAATGTTTTACCTATACATATATTTAAACTAGTTTAAAACATGAAATCTTCAATGTATTTTAAAGGAATATACATCTTATGTTTTTGAGTTAGTTAAAATTTGAATTTCATACTCTAAGAATACCTTTTACAATAGAATTAATAAAATTTTTTAAGTTGTATATAAATATATAGAAACTGTAGGATAAAATTCAATTTTAAAATTGTTATTTTAAATTTAATTATAAATAAAAACAGAAATAAAAATATATAAATACAAATGTATATTCAATTAAGCAAAAACAAAAAAGTTACAAAATGAATACATGTATAGCAAGTAAAACGTGTCATCATAAACACAAATGCAAAATTCAAAAACAACATTCCTATGTATGTTTGTAATTTCCATTTACGATGTGATGTTTCAATTGCATGATAATAAGCAGAAATGTTAATAAATTATTAAAAGAAAGAATGTTGGTAAGTTTATCATTTGCTTTTTCAATATTATCATAAATTTTATCAAAAAATATCAGTCTTAATTTAATTTTTTGCTTTCAATATTTTAATTGTTAAGTAAAAATCTTCCTCCACATTTAATTTTCAACAACTTTAAGCAAAACTGAATATTTAATAACGATACTATACAGTGAATTTAAACTCAAATTTTGAACTTTTATTATATATTTCAGATAAATATAAAAGTAATGTTATTTTAATGAGTTTGATATGGGACCCATGAAAGCATTTAAGAAATTAAATAAAAATAAATGTAATATGTCTTCACAATTTTCCATTCATTTACTATTCATACAAACGTAGTTCTTTTTCCAAATACTTGTTCAATCTGAGAAAGTAAGAGAAAAAAATAAATCCCTTCTAAGACTAAAATAATTTATGGTATATTTCTCTTTAAATATTGGAAAGTTATCATTTTTTGACTAGTACTTCATTTCTGCAATATTTAGTATTTGTAATAGATTGTAAATAGGTTTCCTTTTCAATGCCATCAAACAAAGATAAAAAAATGTGTTTTCTTAATTATTTAAGTAAAAAAAGAGAAATAGAGAAGCAGAATTTAAAATAATAAATGTCGAACACATATGCGACATTTCATTCTTAATTTGTCAGCATTTCATTTTTTACGGAGAAAGAAATCAATATTTTAAGAAATTTACTATTGGAGAATCGAATTGATTTTATACAAAACTAAATGCAGGTCAGTTAAAACCATTTAAATTCTTTGTTTGATTTCAGTTATGGTACGGGATGTTCATATAGAGTAACAAACAAATCTAATAATTAAAGAGAGTTTTGTATTGCAAAATAGGTAGAACAGTAATCCTCAATCACTATGCTGCGGCACTTTTATGTGCCGCAGCACAGTGATTGAGGTTTCGAAATGTTTGGAATGATGAACGTTTCGAAATGTATATAATAAAAATTTTAAATTTTAATTTTTTTTTAAACTATTTCGAGTAAAATTTTTTATTAAAGAAAAATACATTGTAAAAGAAAACTTGTTTTTATCTGTTGAAAATGTTTTTTATCTTGATAACTGAGACTTGTCATAAGTGAAATATTTGCTCCACGTGAATCAAGAGTTTAATAACTTTGAATGAAGACGAAGAACTAATTTTGCTTTCAAATAATAGAGATTTAACTTTAAAATATTCAGAAGATAGCTAAACAACACGTTTTAAAATATTACTACAATTTTCTGCATCTTATTTGCGTCAAGAAGGATTTTCAGTATTAACCAACATAAAAACGGAAAAAATAACTCGAGACTGAATATAGAAGACAATATGAGAGTAGAATTGTCATTATTACAATAAAAAAACATCAACTTCAAATACATTAAAAGTATTTTTATTATTACCTCATAATTAATGTTGTTCTGTAGTAAATATTATTTTATTTTACATGAAAAATTATTATTATAAAGTGTTTAACAGAGTGTATCATAGATAAGTAAAATATTTTAAAACTTCTTTCATTGTGTGCCACCAAGATTTGAAATTGTTAAAAGTGTACAACAACAAGAAATGTTTGAGAATTCATGGCGTAGAGAAATAAAATAGTATTGCAATGTGAAAATTATTGTAGCGTTAGAGAGACACGTTAATGAATTTTAATGTCTAAATGCCTCAGCTTGATTAGCTCTTTTGATTGAATATATTTTGAAGCAATTCCTATGATTAGTGACCAAGTTGTTATTACAACAAATAAAAAAATGAAGAAAAAAAAACCAATGATAAGACATTTCACCAACAAAATAGTAGTTATCTCTATGCTCTAAGGCAAGAAGATAATAGTGACAAAATTTAGTGGTACAAAAAGTATCGGCTTTGGACAACAAAATTAATCAATTTAACTAAGCAAAAGATTCGTTTTGATTAGTAATGTGGTATGAAATAAGAACCATTAAATTTTGAAACTGAAATTTCTTATTCTATTATTTGTGTCCAACAAAGTGTAATCGTGGAGTTGCAAAACAATCAATTTATGTATCAAAATCCTGCATTAACTCGGAAAACTCGATTAGCATTGTGTTGTAAAATTATGTAGAGAGCGAAACCATCCGTTAATCACAGAAAGTCTTATTTTTATTTCTTTTGTGTTACAAAAGATGTCATGTCAATCAATTTAAGAACGATAGTGTGTACTCGATGAGCTCTGTGGTGCAAAATACAACCGCACTGAGATAAACAACCAATTTAAGCACTTGAAAGTCCTTTATTGATTGGTTTCCTGGAACAAAAAGAAATTGTAGAATGACAATTTAATCAATTTAATAATTTCTTTCTTTTTCATCTGTATTTTTTTTCTGGAATTTTTTCTAAAATATTGAATGTTGTAATAAAATAAAAACTTTACGCTTTTTTTCTTTTTACTAATTATATTTTAATTTTGAAGAAAATATATCTTAAACGTAATATATATAATTATTTCTATTTATTTCTTTATCTTTTCAACTATCATATTAATTATTAAATCTTCTGATTCCTAAAATACATGAATTCGCAATAACTACGTTAAATGATTAAAATTCAGATATTCCAATCAATTCTGAAACTTTGCTTCGGATTATCCCTTGCATTTGGCGCATTAACACGCTTCCGTTGTTTAATAAGATCGAATGTCCGATTGTGAATGTTCGTGAGTTTGACGGTCGGTGTATTCGAGGCTGGAAGGATTACATCAGCACCCTGTCAGCATACTCGGGGTCGTCCTAAGCCTATTCACGGATGCATCATATGGGATGACGCATTCTTACACCGATAATGACAATGTCATACTCGATAGAATACAAATGCCACTTCCAATCCTGATTATGTTTGCTGTTAATGTTCAGCATTCAGTGAAATTGTATTGGCGACTAAGGAAAAATATTCATAACTAAAAATAAATAAAAGAATACAATATAGGTTATTGAATTTCATTTTAGATAAATTGTTAGTTGGGAAATGATTTAATATTTTTTTTATTCCACATAAATGACGCTACAATATAAATACATACATATATATTAGTTTTGGGAAAAAGTTATCCATTATTTTTTCGGTAGACGTCTGTAGTCATCGCTATCTCGTGAGGTATCAATCAAACAATTTCAAATTTATCTCATTGGAAAGGTGACATTTGACACTAAAATATTCTCTTGCGGTTTTTTGTTCGATTAATTCAGTTATGAGTACAAGGTTTTAAAAATAGAAGACAAGAAACAGAAAATTCGATACATTTTAGTTTTTCTTATAATGGCGAAAATGCTAACCAGGTGGCTAAAATTGTGAAAGGTGTTTATCGTCCTATATATGACTGTAACAATCAGTTACGCACAATTTCAGTTTCGTCGATTCCGTATGGGTATTTGGATGCTAAAGATGCACCTCGCATGGATAAAACATCGTCGAGAATGTCTATAAAATATCAAAAATTATCAAACTTGACAGCATGTTAGCAGTCGTAGAAATCTACATGAAAACTGATTTAAACCTTTTTACAAAGTGAATCTGAAAGAAGTTACAAAAAGTTCACGTAAAAATAAGGGATTTCTTTTTCCCCAAACTAATATATATATATGCGTGTGTGTGAGCATTTTCAATCACTTTAAGTCCTCAATATATTTATGTATATTTTGATTAAAAAAATAGGTTTGCAGAAAGTAATTAGTTGTTGAGTTTTACTTTAGGTTACGCTTTCTTTTAAATGATTATTTTGTGTAAAATTACATTGGGCACTAAAGTATAAATAGTAAAATATTAATGAAAAAAATTAAAAAATAAAACATTTGCCTTCATCATTCAACTTGATTAACTTGTCAGCAATTGTGGCAATTTGAAATTTTTAACCCAATCGATTTGAATAGGAAATATTCTTGTAAAAATGAATTATTTAATAAATTTAACGCAGCAATAAAAGCATTTGCTGAAAACTAATATGTTAAAAATGTTTTTTCACTTTTTTGTTACTATAGATCACTAAATATTCGCTCTTTATAAAAATTTCATTGATGACTTATAAAGATAACGAATGAAAGTAAACAACTCAATAAAAAAATGTAATATTGTAATCAATTTTTATTTAATTGCTACTAATGCAGTGTACTAGCTATGTGTTTTAAACATTTTCTTTTATTATTCAGTATTACCTATAAAATATTACATAATATACTATTCCAATTTTTTAACGCATAATATATATATATATATATTTATATATTTAATAATAGAAATAATGCATTGTAAAAGATCTATTAAATTTTAACTGTTATCTTTTATTTTTTCTGTGCAAAATAAAAATTACAAAAAATAAAATATTTTCCTCAAACTAAATGCTTTTTCAAAATATGCTATAACGTTTTTCAGTGTAGTATTTAAATTATTATATTTTTTATGATTTCAAAAAATATGTACGATATTTATTTAGAATTCAATTAAGTTTTACTTTATAGATTATGGAAGGATAATTAAAGATAGGTTAATGAATTTGAAAGATAATATCAAAATATATTCTTTAATATTTGGCTATTCCATTTTATACTACATTATTATAAATATGGGAAACAGTTTCAGAAAGATAATAATAAAAATTTAAAATTAAAACCTTCTATCGTTATAAATGATTTAAATAAAATGTTTAGAATATTTTATTAAAAAAAATTCGGAATTTCCAAAAACTCACATACCCAGTTTTTACTAGACTACCATTTACTTTAAACATTAAGAAAAAAAATAGTAAAATAACTTTCTATATTGATAAAGAACATGGAAGGTAAAAAGAAATTTCTTGTTTTTTAATAAATTTTCATTAACTTTACACTGTGCTTATATTGGAAAATTTTTCAAACCAATACAATTGTGTTGAAATAAAAATGTTTTTCTTTAAATCTACTCTGCAAAAGATTGCAATATAATTTATATAGTTCCATTGTACTTTTCAAAGAAAAACATAACTAGTTTTCAGCAACTGTAATTAAAAACTGAACATATCTTATTTTTAATTGCAGTTGCTGCAAAAAATTGTTCAAATATATTTATAAGCTTTTGAAAAATGACGCAAGGATGTTTGTTATTTGAAGATCTGTATCTACTTAATGGAATTCAATTTTCGTTATATTTGACAATTGCTTTTTAAAACAATTTTTTATGAGAAAAGTTTGTAAGGCAAATAAATGCATTAATTTTAAATTTTAAAAATCGTTTATAGGCTTAATATAATATTGGATATTAAGAGTAAATAACTTATAGTAAAATTGTGATGAATTTATTTTGATTAAAATTTGTCATAACTAAAAATAATGGAAAAAAAATAAAATAAATTTTATCACGACTGAAAATTTATAAAGGGAAATTTTAGGTGTATTTTACCTTAAAATGTTTTTATTTGCAATTCATATTAGATGCAAACTAATTAAGGAACTCGATTTTTATATGAAATTCAAAGAGAAACACAATACATTTTCTATTCTAAATACATTAAATATACAGTTTAAAACTCTCAGGTTTAACATAAACATCTCATTAAATCACATGAGCCAGAAACAGAAGGTGAAACTCATTCTAAATTCTTCATAAGGGACATACTAGACTAAAATGAATGCTATGTTGAATATGAGGGAATAAACTGAAAATACAGGGTTTCCATATTCTTCAAGTCATAAAAGAATGAAGTAGCGTTGTTCCAGTTCATACATTCCACAAAGTAAACAAGAAAATAAAAGAAAATTCAATTCAAGGAAATGGGCAATGTGACATATACCTGTTGATTCAACCAATTTGAAATCTCGGAAAAGAATAATTGAATAAATCATATTCATTGAGTTTTCACAGATTAGTTGAAGAAAAGCAAAGAAGATCATAAACAGGATATAGCAGGATTACCAAAGATGTCCAGCATAATTGTAGATGAGAAGATACAAGAGAAATGTAATTTGAGTATTTATGCATTATTACATATTAAATACGATAAATTAAAATTTTGTTATTTAATAATTGTGTTAATTTTTACTTAACGTATACCTAGAAAAAGTGATGTGCAACATATTATAAAATAGATACGCTGAGGTTTTCAACAAAATAAGTTTTGGTATTTGTAAACAATGTAATTCTTATAGCATTTAATTATTTAATAGATTAATTAGATAAGATGCGGTTTTTAGATTAGAAATCAATATAAAAAGGTTAAATATATGATAATGCTTTGTAAAGAAACTGATACAGATACTGAACTTGAGGTCAAAGAAAATATAAGTTTGAAGGAGTAACAAAACTTGAATATTTGAAGTCAGTTATCGCAGAAAAAAATGATATGATCCCAGAAATCAAACAAAGAAATGATGCAATTAATATCAGTTTTTTTGCATTACAGGAATAAATAGGAGTTAAAGCAATAACACGGAAGATGAAACTAGTGGTGTATATAACTGTGATTAAACTGGCTGTAATTTGTGAATCAGAGAATTTAACTTTAACTCAAGAATATAAAAAATGGTAATAATCTGGGAGGGAAGATTTTGAGAGTCATATTTGGACCAGTCAAGGATTGTGATGTTTGGAGAAAAACATACAACTATGAAATCCTAAAACTGTTTGAAAAAAAAAAAGAATCCAATGATTCTTTTTCTTCAAAGAGTTAACCATAGAAATCAAATAATATCAAAAACAAATCCAATGATTGAGACACATGAAGAGAATGAATAGCAACCTATGCACAAAAAAATTAAAGCTCCGTGTCATGGTCAGAGAAAATGAGGAAGACCAAGGAAAAGATGGTGTAAAGTGGAAAAGTATCTTAAGAACGTGAAAATAACAAATTGGAAAACTAAGGTAAGAAGCAAACTGAATTGCAGTCGAATTGTTAAGGAGGCCATGGTGCAACAGGGACTGTTTTACCAGGGGAATAGTTTTAATAATCGAGAAATGTGAGAAAATTGAGCACTTATTTTGTAACGTTTTTAAATGACACATTTAAAAACGTTACAAATACGTTATGTTACGTTTCTGTTTACATTTTATAATTAAAATAATTAAAGATCAGTCATTTACTTTTTGAAACATATTTTTATTATTTTTTATTTTTATAATGTCTTATTACTTATATAATATCTTACTTTTATCAGAACAGTGATTGGAGATTCTTGAGTTATTTTTTTGTACTCATAATAAATATTGTGATATTTTACAAATATCACACCGAATTCTGTGTCTGCACTTTTCCACTGCTTTTTCTGCACTGAAATGCTATAAGTGAATTTTCAATAAGTTAGATTGGATTATTATATGATTTATCCCTCTGCCTTTGCACCCACGGGATCTTTGGTAAGGGATTACATTCTAAAGTTGATTCCAAACCTCCCCAAACGTGCCTGAAGTTAGAATCTATTGGTATGTTTAGATTTTACAAATTCGTGAGTTATTAAATCGTAAAACTATCACTCAGATTATTATGTATTGGTTATTCTATAACAATGTTTGCCGTAAATGATTATACGTGAAACAGTAGATGATATATTTTGGTTAGTTAAGTAGTGTGTTTATCAACATTCTTTTTGCACACAGTGGCTTGAAGATTATGATTTACGAGTTATAGTAGGTTCCGAGCCACTGCAAACAGTCCTGTCTCAAGTTAGAAGCAAATTCTTGAGTTGTGTAAAATTATAAAGATATCACATAGAATTTGTGCAAATTATTCAAATTCATCTTCGGCAGTAAACCAGTGTACGTGAAGCAATAAGTAATCAGGTTGGTTGTTTACGTGGTTTGTTGCTTTACGTTCAATCTCTAACGAAATGGATTCGTTTTATCTGAACTATTTTATAAAAGCCTTTTTTATGTAAGAGTTATTGATCCACGTTAAAAACTAAAAAATGTATTTCGAATTTCTAGAATCACCGATGTTGGTATGAAGGGGAATTAAACTGCTGTCTTGAACCATGGCGGTAAGTAAATGTACTGAACTACTAAATATGTGTGTGGGTGTGAGTCGTAAATATAATACTGTCAAGCTGTAACTTATTTTGTTTACTTTAAATTAAATAATTATTTGCTTTTAATTTAGTGTACTAAATTTTTGTACTTTCTTACAAAAGTTTATTATAGCTTCTTTTTTTTACTTTCTTTTTCTAAATCATTATCCACTCCTAATATTTTACTTAGAGGTTTATTTATAAATTAAACATTTATTTTATACGCAGTTTTAATAAAAAACTACGTTTAACTAATTTTAAGGAAAATTTCATGTTTAATTATCATTATTAAAATTTAAACCTTTTTTATATTTAATTATCAATATTTTTTATCTAAAAATATTGATATCACGATGAAGGATAAAACATAACCAATGTTTTATCCTTCATCATGATATCAACATTTTTTAACTGGAAATAGTACATCTTATATAATAAAATGTATTTGAGGAATAATTTATGTAAAACAAGTTGAAATACCAATTTAATTTTTTAACTTAAATGATATTGTATTTGGGAAATTAAATATTGAATAATAAATTATGTTTGAAGAATGATTTTAAATATAAATGTCCTTGATTTTTAAGAAATAAGCTGAATTTGCCTAAATCCAAAATTCTTTATAAAGCAGTATTCATTGCCTTAATACATAAAGCAAAAGAACATCAATTACCGGCAATAATAACTATACAAAAATTAAAAAGATTCTTCTGAACTCGTAAGTGAAGAAAAATGATCGGTCTTAATACATTCATAGATGCCTCAAGACACAAATGCATGGTCAATAAGATTACTTCGTTTTTCAAGGAACTGTTAGCTTAAACGGGGCGCAAGAATTAAAAAGAAAGAATGAATTGAAAAAAAAATTCAACCCTCATTATGATCATTAAATACATTTCCGCTTTTGTAAGCAACAAACTTTATAATAAAATATATATGTGGTTAAAAAATAATTCTAATTTTTAAAACTGCTTTGTAAGAAATATAGTTCATTTAAAAGACAGAAATGAAATGAAATTGCTTTTTAAATATAAAAAACTAAGGCTTATTAACAAATAAAAAAATTAAATGTTACTTTATTTGCTGAATTTTAATTAATATTTTCAGTTTATTTGATATCTTTATTATTTTCATCAATATTTCTATGACTAAATACAAGGACAGAAGCTATAGCAATCTTAAGTGCACAAAGAAATATATAACTGTTTATAATAAAAGAACATAAAAAATAATATATCATTAAGAGTAGACCTCGTAATGATGTACTGCAAATGAATTAAAGGACAAATCAATTATTAAATTTTCTGAACAATTAAATGTAGATCTTCAGGTAGGTTATCAAAAAATATAAATTAGTCAATGAAAAGAGATTAGAAATCTAAATATATTGGTATTGAAAAGAAAATGGCAATTAATTTTCAGAAACGTAGAATGTAATCAAAATTATCGAAATGTCTTTATTTTTTGATCAACAAAAAGTTTAAGAATAGATTAAATTTCTCATAAATATTTAAGTTTGAAGTAAATTTGTGTTTCAGGAAGCATATGATGTGGTCTACTGAAATTCCATTAATGTACTATATAAATTTTGTTTAAATCGAGTAAATCATAGTTTTATTTCCTTTTTAAGTTAGATATCCTTAGCAATAATCGTTGTTTTTCATTTAAATCTCAAAATAAATGCTCATTGCTTTATCTTGGAAATAAGAGGCAAAAATAATTGTCCACAAGAAACATTTAAAAATTTAGCTAATTTTACTTCAAAATTATATTATTTTCATATTATATTTTAAATTTATAATATAACTATATTAGATTTCACATTTTTAGATAATTTCGCTTTATCTTTTTCATTTGCTTTCGAGATACAATAAGAAAATTATACAACTGGTTGTTTTACATTTTAAAGACTTGGAAGGATATTTTTTGTTCACTTCATGTATTTGAAATTGACTGAAATAAGGTAATGTATGTACCTCCAAACCACCTTTTCAATTTATTTACAATTTATTCAATAGTGTCATTAAACAGGATTGTGATCAAAACCGAAGCTATCATAATAATTTTAATATAACTTAGAAGTATGCTTATATTTCTTTGCAAAATTATTTTTCTCAATGAAGGATACCAATTATATACACACACTCTAACTTCATCCTACTGATATCAATAGTTATGAAGGCTTCATCTGGCAAAGGAACAAATATCAAAATTAAAATATCTTAAAAATATTATAAAATGTTATTCTAACATACAATCCAATAAAAATTTGCTTTTCAATAGCTCAAATGCTTAAACTTTCTTGAATTGTAAGTTTCACTGAAATTGAAATAGATTAATTTACCTCAGTGAAAATAAGGAACTTCTTAGTTTTGAAGTGATTTTGTTTTGTTTTGAATATATTTTACATTCATCGTTCAATAATGAAAATTTATTTCTTGAAGTCAGAAATCCTTAATATCATTAATTAATCGAAAAACTTCAAAAAAATCTTTAAGAAAGTTAAATTCTTGATATTTACAATATATATCTTTATATAAATACAAAAAAAATCATATACATATAAATACACTGATACTTAATTGCTTGGTTGTCGTTGTTCTAGCATGTTTCCCTGTACTTAGCCTTGAGTTGGGCTTTTGACTGGAAAAGACGGGTGGAAGTCTTCGTCACTTAGAAGCAAGAAGATGACATCCAGAGATACCATTTCACTTGGAAGACATTGAAAGCGCGACCGCAATGTACCTTAGCGACCTTTAGCAAACGTGGTGGATCTTAGTTAGGTTGGGATTCAAATCCACAAGCTTCTGATAACGAAGCAACGAAGCCACCACAGCCCTTATATATTACTTGGCTCTAAGTAATATTCTTATAAAATTATTCATTATGTAATTTTATTAAAAACAATGTTTTTCATTATTCTCAATGTCAAGCAAAAACTTCAATAACATGAGCTTATCAGGTAACAACAGTATGAAGATGGGTAGAAGGAAAAGTTAAACAAAAAAGATATAGCTTTCTGAATTTCATTGTCTTTATAAAAATACATTAAAAAATAATGATACTTTTAATTTGTTTTTGAAGATATGGAGGTTAATTTTAATGGATTTATTCAATTGAAATACTTTTAAAAAATTATGAGATTAAACTGACAAAATTATAAATTTTTAAGAAACTAATTTTCATAATAAAATTTTCTGTTAGTATTAAGAACGAGTGCTTTACATTATTAAAATGCTATGTCCATTTCGAATTTCGGAATTAAATATTAATTGTTGCCTATTAAGGAACTTAGTGGTTAAAAAGTTTTATGTAAATATTTTTAACGTATCGAATGTATTTTGTTACATAAGATATTTTATAGATTGAAGGTCATGTTCACCAATGCGAAAGAGAAAAACAAAAGTAACCGGGAATCAATACTGAACATTGTATGTTGAAACAAGAAGTACACTTTCCCCTTTCTGTTGCTCGATACAGCTAGATTTGGATTGCCACTCAATGATAAGTTTTTCCTTATGGTTTCATTTCATCAGGCCCAATAATTGAAAGTGAACCCTATGTTAATATAAACATATATTTTTGAAATCATGAACTGTTGAAGGGAAGAGCAGAATTTTAACTTTTCAGATATCAGTAACTAGCAATATTATATGCTTGTTTGTCTCTCGGCAGTCATATTTGGTGATGGAAGTTCATTAGAATGGAATCTACAGCTCAAAATGCTCTCTAAACTAGAACAATATACAAGTCAGAGGTGGGGTTTGAACCCATGAACTATTGAACAAAAGATCAGAGCACTAATCATTACACTGCCAGATAGGCAGGCATTAACATTGGATTGAATTGATTACAAACTTTATCTCTAAAATTTTCTTAAAAGTTAGAAACATCATTAAGAAATTTTGGCGAGGTCTTCAATTACTTAAATTAAGAAAAGTAATACTGTTCATAAAATGCTTTCTCTACATTTGTAAATATTTCTCTTTCAAGATCTAGATCAGTTACTAACGAGGACAAAATTTTAATCTATTATGTGATTTTTTTTTATGTAAAACATACAAATGTTCTGATCTATTAGCGTAATGAAACGTTAAACTCTTGAAAATAAAATTCACTCAAGTACAGTCATCCATCTTCGCCACAGTGAAACTTACAGTTAAGGTTTTCCTACTCACTTCCTCTGATCTTGATGAATGAACTTTTAGATAAATGAATGGGGAAATGCTTTCGGTGGCTCAGACCGCTGAGGTTAAATTTTTATTAGAGTATTTGCAGAGGATTGAGAAGTGTGTGAGAAAAATTCCACATTTTAGACTAACGTCAAAACTTTTGATAAAATTAGAAAATTGTCTTTTTTTCTCATCTTTTTATCTAGCTTTAATTAAAACTGATGGAGAGTAATTTTCTATACTAAATCGTTATTAATTATTTAGTAAATAAAATTTGCGTAAAATATCTCCGGTAAATTGCATAATAAATTTTTAAGTGCCTGAATTTCTAATGAATTGAATACATTTATTAGAAAAATATTATGATATTTAGAAAATTAATGAGAAATATTTTTAATCTCTTCTGTGAACGTCGAAGAAGGAAAAATATTTTATTTTGGGGATTTAATGTCCAGCATTTTATCGTTTATTGTATCCTTTTATTTGCAAATCAAGAGTGTTCTTTGTACATGGAACTATTCAGAGTTGCCTAAGTTTGGAAGGTTTTATTTGCAATAAATTTGAGAGAATTCAAGTAAAAAAAATAAACGCATTTGGAAAAGTAGCTTTTTTTTAAATTATTTTCAAAAAAATTTTGCTCCTTCATATACTTATTAAATTACTACTTTGATAAGATATTTTTTATACATAATAAAATTCGGAATTTCGTATTGCTCTCGAAAATAACAGTACATTGCTGGTATCCAGATATAATTGTTATGAGTAATATAATTGTCATAAATATATATTGCCCTTGATATCATTGTTCATAAGTTGAATCCCCATTTACGGTCTAAAGTGTTTGTAGTGGTTTGGATTTGAGCTGTCGGCTCCTGTTTGATTCACCTTCGTGTGCAGATAATCACAGTTAAGAGGCAACAGAAGCAAACCAAACAAGGTGCATTTATTTGTTCATGGCTTGGCGATAAATCGTCAAATAATGTAAAGTGTCATCCATCACAGTCACTAAAAGTGTTTAAAGAGGAAGAGTCCAGCTAATCTCTTTCCTGCGCAGAATATTAAAAGAGTTAACTTGCCTAAACATTTTTTATTGTGATTATAAATTATTTCAATTTTTGATATCCTAAATCTACGGCATAAAGTCAACCCCATATTAAGGACATAGGTAACTTTAAAATAAAAATAGTTTTAAATGAAAGCACAATTACTATAATTTACCGAACAAAGGATCTTTGGTTAACGTAATTAATCTTTTAGAACGTCTTTTCTGTGATGCGGCATTTATTTAATTTTAACACTAGACTTGCGGATATTCCTCATATACTTATCTATTCCAACAAGCGCTAGCTTGACGTATGAAGAAACACAAGCTTTTAGAAATTAATATAATTAAACACTGCTTGTAAATATGAATTATATTTTTATCGAAAAGTTTTTCCTTTCATTCTGCTCGTCTTTTACATACATTTCTAATTTCTGACTGAAATTTACAGTCTGTTTCTTTCTTTCTGCTGTTCGTTATCAGGATTATTTTATTTAAAATAGTGCTACCAATATTCTCATATTTATATTAATTGTTATCATTTTAGTATGAGTAATATTTAATTTACTGAAACATTTTATTATTAATATCAAAGGGTCTAATATTTAAGGGAAAAAGTACATCACCCAGGAAATTTCAACATTTCAAATCTTGAATAAAAAAAAATTTCATATAAATTTGTTTTAGTCAAAGGATAAAAGTCACAACAAGTAATGATATAAAATCTCGATCGGACTTTGTAATTTTCCCAAAAATATATTCTGAATGTGTCAAAACCATGTGTCCTGTAATTTTAGTGTTAAAAAAGATATTCTGCCATGGTTTTAAAAGTGAAAATCGCAAGAAAATGAGAAGAAATATCAACTATAATAATAAGATGTAGTAGACGGGTATGACCCAGTAATGAATAGAATGAGGCATACAAGAGCTGATTTGGACTTTCTATAAACTTGATATAAATCGTAATTTAGCCCTGGATTTAGTAAACCATTTTAAATCCCATATTCATAAACCACATTGTGTTGGCAACGAATGATGTATAATTAGCAGTAATTATTTTTGTTAAGATAAATACAAATTTTATTTTTCATTCGATTTAATATCTCATTATTGTGATACATTTTATAACTTAATTGAATATCGTCCATATCGACATTTTTTACGGAATAAACATAAATGCATTCGAAAATATGCATGTATCTTCAACTTTTTTTTTTTTTTTTTTTTTTTTTTAGGGGCCTTTAACTTTTTTTTTTTTTTTTTTTTTTTACATGGAGCCTCAAACTTTTTTTTTAATTTTCTTATGTTCACATTTTTTTCTTTTTGTATGTTTCATAATTGATATTTGGCATTAGCTTATAGACAGTTTATTAGCCATTGTCTTTGCAACCACATTTTAAAACCAACAGATTAAAATGCCGTCCGAGAAAATATTTTCTATGGAATAGGCCGTATTCTAATGTAGCAAGGAATAAAACCCGGGAAACTCATAATCACCCAGCCCGACGTAAATACATCCAGAGGCCAGAAGAGCAACATCTATCTTCTGTTTTACAACAATGACTGGGATCGAACCCTATCCTTATGCTTTGCAATACACAGTCCTACTACTCTGCCAAGTCAAGTACATTTAACTGATATGTCGTATACGAAACAGTGCTAAAATTTTAAAACGTCCCTAGCACATGGTGATATCATTTAACTTTATAAAGTGCTTACGCGGATGCAATGTTTCTGCAAAATTTTAAACTTTTTACGTCATATTTTTGAGGTGTAACAATTCAGCAATGAGGATTTTCTTCCAAAAACTACAAATAAATTACAATTTCTACAGAGAAATATTTCAATAATATGCTCAAATGTCTGAATACATTTATATTTAATGTTCTTTTAAATTAAACTTTTGATCTTAGCATATAGTAGTTCATTTCTATCTATCATTTCATTTCTAAAAGTGGATGATTCTCTTTGATTTTAAATCATACGTTTTATTCATTTATTCCTAACGAAACATAATTTGAAATTAATTACATTCGATAATCACAAAGAAGAATTCATTAGACAAGGCGTATATTAGTGTTATCCAGCCTACATTGATCGTGAACCCAACTTCAAATTGGATACTTGTAAAAATATATAGGAATAACGATTTTGTAAATAATAATATGCAATAAATATTAACCAAGTGTTTTTTGTTAATATTGCGCATAAAAAACATTTTAAAATTAAATAAATATGATTATTATATGAGATAATATTAAAATATAAATATATGTGGCGTCTTATAAATTTATAATGAAACTTCAAATTAGATACCTATAATGACAGATAGGAATTATGACTTTCTTGGTAATAATACGAATATTGCCTTTTTTCTAAAATATTCCTTTCCGATTCCTTAAGTGTCAAAAAAACGAAAAAAAGAAAAAAAAATATTTCTAGTGATTTGCATGATGATTTTTTCCTTTGTTCGAAAAATTACATTGTATCATTTAAAAGAAGAATGATGACTTTCAATCATCCAATCAATCAAACGATTATTGCCACTGCTCTGAATGAGACACGCTATGTCTTGAAGCAAATAACGATCAAATTGATAGCTCACATAAAGAAAAGTTGTTTGCAGCATGATTATCTTTTCTTTCACTTTCGTGATGATGCGATAATTTTGGAAATTCTTTCAATCGAGCTTAATATCAATTGAAGTTATAATTTCATTTTTGCAGCTTAGCAGTTTAATTCATACATTATAAACCTAATGTCTTTCCCATAGACTTTGACCCAATCGAAGCAATAATTTTGCTTATCTATCTATCTATCTATCTATCTATCTATCTATCTATCTATCTATCTATCTCTCTCTCTCTCTCTCTCTCTCTCTCTCTCTATATATATATATATATATATATATATATGTGTGTGTGTGTGTGTGTGTGTGTGTGTGTGTGTGTGTGTGTGTGTGTGTGTGTGTGTGTGTGTGTGTGTGTGTGTGGTGTTTATATATAATATTACATTCTTCAGATCACTCTTTTGCTGCTCCTAGGGAATCATTGAAAGAAACAATTAGACTTGACGATTCGTTAAGTAACGTTAGAAATCAAAATGATAGATACTCTTTTCATGTAATTTTATGCAAAAATTGCTAAAAAAAGGTTCACTTAATGTGAGTTTGAACATGAAATTTATTATGAAAGTTTTTAAAATAGCTTATGAAAAATCTACGCAAATCAATGTAAGTATTTACACAACTTTATTAATGTAAAATACATTATACTACTTCAAATAACATATAAAATGCCTTGGAAAACCAACATTTTGAGCCATTTTAGCAATGAGTTAATGAACAATGTTTCAAATTAGTAAATATCTATTAAAATAATATGCGAAACCTGTAGAAAAGCAATAAAATATCTTAATTAAGTTGAAACGTTTTACAGAACATAAAATTACTTAAAAACATTTTATGCAAAAACAATGAAAATCAACATTCTGAGTAATTGTTTGAGTTAATATATAAATTATCAAATGATTTGCTCAAAATGCTTTCAAATAATACGCAAAAATTTCTGCAAAAATCTGCGCCATGAGGATATAGTTTGCTTGAATGGATGGATAATACACATCATCATAATTAAATAACTTCATAAAGTTTGACCTAATCATAATTGTAAGCATCTGATTATGTTTCGAAAATGGTTAATTGATTAATGAACTGGGCTTACAACCGAACGTATTCTATTATAGCAAAAATGTTACTATAAATACTGTTTTTCTAAATTCCTCGTTAGTTACAGTAAATTCCAAGCCATCGCAGTCCTTTAATATTTTATCTCACATTAAAGTTCCGAAGTAAATTTTCTTAAAAAGAAATTCTCATTTGAATATAAAGAAATTTTACAATAAAACTGCTTTTAATGTTGTTAAATTTTATTACCTCTTTCTTTAAAGACGAATTTCGCAAACTTCATTATGTATTCTTTGAATCAATCAGGCAAAATTATTTGATTTCTTCTCGCATATCTATCGAGTTTTCTTCCTTTGAATTACGTAAGTTTATTCTATTGTTTACAAATTGTAACTCCAGAAGATAAATTTTGAAGAGAAGGAAGTTGCTTAAAATACTTTAGTTTTTGGTTTTCCAATTTGCCTATTCTAATACGAAATTCTGAATTATTAATATCATAATATATGCAGATTCGTTTACATTTTTGTTTTTGATAAAACTATATTTAAATTTTTTGGTATTCCTACTAAGCTTAAACAGCAAATTAATTTTCGTAATCATCACAAATTTATGAAATTATGCCTTGAAATTTACAAAAATTGAATAATAAATTTATCATTTTATTCAGCTAATAATAACTAAAATGAATTTAAAAATTTTTTCATTATTAAAAAATTGTGAAGTAAGGCATCATTATTTTTGTATGTACAAATTATTTGCTAGACGTAACCAATATTTTTCTCATCAAATGTGTACTAAAAGTACTTCATAAAAATATAACATATAAAACTGAAATTAAATAAAAAAAATTTAAAAAAATTCCAAAACTTTAAATTTGCATTTTTTGAATATAACTTTAATTGAAATGTATTGAGTGGTCTAACAGAAATTTCCCCTGTATATGAGATTCTTGTGGAAAAATCACTCAATCAATCGAAATGGAAGCTTAAATATAGATATTTAAATATATAGGTCAAGAATGTGATGATTTCAAAAAGTAAATCTCTCACAGTTACGGCCACAGTGACAAAAATTTGAAGTTTTCTAATGGAAATATCTACTTTTTTTATTCGCAAATTGATCAGAGCATGGAAATACTTTAAATGGAATTAGAACACGTATGATATAAATTAGCTGTGTATATATTTTATCTAAGTTTTGATTAAATTACACCCAATATGTTTGAGAAATATTATAAATTCTCTTTGTTTATTGCTTAATTTTTGACAAAAATAACTAACATATTTTGCAGAATATGTTTTTATATGTTACATTTAAAAAGGTATTTTGGACTTTCAAAAGGTCAAAAAGTATTGTCATGGATGTTATCTTCTTAATTAAAATTGAATAAATCTATTATATTATCTAGAGGAAACAATGCAGAGAGATATTGAAGATAAAAATGTATTTCTCATGTGGTATGTAGTTTTAAAAAATAAATTGTTTAAGAAGTTTCATCAAAACTCAGTATTGATGATGATTAGTTAATGTCATGTTAAAAATATTATTTGATTAATTATTATTCAGTATTAGTTAATGTCAATAATGTTAAGCAAAATTTTGTTTCTAATATTATCTAGTTTGTGTTTATTCAATGGATTGATGCAAAGCATTTACTGAATAAAATTATCTTTTTATTCATTTGAACACATTTCAAGTAGAAAAGTTTTTGATCTAAAATGAACGAATATCTTTGTTATATTCAACTTATCGATAAATCTTTAAGAACTATCGCTTATGACGCAAATATATTCCGAGGTTATTTATCAAACAGTTCATTCATCAAATTCTTCTGGAATTAAAGGGTGCATCAGACGCCTTAACTGTGACTTTCACCTCTCTGATGATCATGAAGATGGATGACTTCCTTCAGAATTTAATTTTTGAGGATCTTAAAATTTGGTTTTTAAAAAAGTAGAGTTTTGGTATAATTTGAGTGATAAGCCTTCTTTGTCTCAATATATTATTTACAATTTTGAAAAGCATTTAAAATAGATCGCTTAAAGATTATAACTCTTTATGTCGATAAAAGTTATTCACCAGAAAGAAAAAAAAGATCTTAAGGGAAATATAAATATGCAAATATCTATTTTTTTAAAATATTTTTTAGAAATTCCAGGAAACGTTGGAATTGTAGACTGTTTAATATTTTTTCATTAAGTTATATAAAAATTTTATTAATCTATTCGATTGATTTTCAAGCTTCTTTGTCACGGTGCTCTTTCAACGAGTTCAAACTTTTTCAGCACATAAAGAAAACGATAAGTTAAGAAAAAAAGATAAGTTTTATTATGAGCTGCGTAAAATAATAATGATAATAATTTTGAATGCAATTGCAATAAAAATATTGTTACAAGTTTATTTGTATTTATCTTTAAATATGTCAGACAGATTGGAACTACTCAGGGCAAAAATTGCTCTATTACACGTTAAAAGCATTATTTCAAAAGATTTGGTGACTTGGGAAGCATTTAGCGAGACACTTGGTGAGTTAGCGACTGTTACGAGATTCTTACGACTTGTCGAGAAATAGATACTTTTAGAAAAATACATCACCGAAGCTCTAGGACCTAAGCAAGATAGCCTGAAACCTTCCAAAAGTTTGCTGAAACTCGTAGATCTCATTTCAAGTAAAAGCTGTTGACTGTCTGAGGTATTTGAGACTTTTGTGAATGGAAGCTGTTTTTCCTGCTGTACAAACTAATATGAAACTGTGTAATTGCAACTTCTATTGTTGGAATTTTCTGTAATCTGTTATTCATAGAATAAAAGTTTTGTGATTTTCCAGTTCAGTTCCAGTTCATAAAATGTATTTTTTAAATTAAAATTTAATATATTAATCAAGTCACTATTGAACATAAACAGATGGAAGTTCCGTTTCGACATCTTTTTCATAAAATACTTGAGAATTTAACAAAATTCATCTTTTGCAAAAATTAAATATGACTAACTCTCTGTAAAAAAGATCTCATTGAAAGAAATAACGGGCATAGAACCTAATAGCCTTTAAAAGCTTTCATATTAAATATGATATCCCTTAGATGAATTTAATTAGAAGTTATGGCTCACATTGACATATACTGCTGGTCAATGCAATACCCTGAAGGAAGTATGTAAATATTAAGAAATTAACAATATGCATTGAAGGAGATGAGATATTCAAATGATTAGAATTTCAGTGCAGACACACATCATGCACGCGTGAGGCACCACTTCAAAGCGTTATTAAAGACTTGGAGATTTCGACGATTTCAAGTTGGGCAGTTGTGTTTTTCTTGTGGTTTTAAAAAAATGATCAATTATGCCTCGTAGAAAACAGTGATAATTTTGATCAAGTAACCGAGTTCGACAGAAAAAGCATAGTGATTGTGATACAGATTGTGGGTTATCTTTCTGGGAAATTGGTAGTCGTGTTGGACGAAACCAAACAACTGTAATGTGGACATGTGATTGTGTGATTGTTGGATGCAAGAAGGTAATACGGACCAACCTGTTCCATCACATTCTACATAGTGCACCACTTCACATGACGACAGGTAAATTGTGAGCATGACAGTGGCGGTTCACTCAGTCATATCACGAGCCATAGCGGAGCAAATTCAATCTGAAACAAATCATCCAATGTCTGCGCTTAACATTCGACGCTGCTTACTGCAAGACGACCAACGCTTCGAATACCCTGGACACAGAACCACAGACGTCTCCGTCGCCAATGGTGCGATAAAAGAAGGATACGGACAGCAGAATAGAATGAAATTGTCTTTACTGACTAGACGCACCAGCCAGCTCTACATCTCCGAAGTGCTGGATCCAGTTGTATACTCTTACTTTCAGGGTTTGCTCACAGCCATATTTTAAAAGGATAATTCGCGAATACTCATGGGCATGCATTGTGAAAGAGTTCTTCATTTATCGTCAGATTCAATTTCTTTCCTGGCTGGCTCTCTCTCCGGATCATTCACTGATAGAAAACATGGGGTTCATGTTTACTCAACTATTGATACAGATTATATCCCCAGCTGTCACACCAAATCAAATTTGCTACATGTGGAAGCTGTTTTGTCTGTTGTACCCCAAGAACACATCGCCAACGATTTTGGCCACTCTGGGTACTAATTTTGACAGGAATCACACTTGAAAGAAGTCTATAAATTTAATTATTTGATACTTGGTCAACATATTATGTACAAAATAAATTTTACTGTGATATCTCTTGTCTTCTTTGGTATATCAATTTGGGTGGTCAGTAATATAGTTGTAGGTTTTTTTTTTAACCTACAAACTCTTAATCTACTTAAAGGCACTGTTGAACAACAGAATATAAATGGGATGTTAATTTTAAATATTTCCCGGTGGAAATTCGAAAAGTTCATGGAATTCGACTTGAAATGTCGTAAAAATGCACAATTCTTTGACTTTTTATTATTCGTATAAAAATAGTTTTTAGTTTAAATAAATATTATGTAGTTATACTATTAAATTTATTTACAAAAAATGGAAATTTGTAACTAAAATTAAAGCGTTTGATATCATGAATTTATTTTTCCGACACAAATACTTCTTTTGAGAAGAAAAAATCAAACAATATTTAACTAAGAATATTTTGAACACTTATTAAAAACATTTAATTGCTTATTTAAAAAGACATTTGTCGCTTCCGAACAAAAACTGAATTAAAAATATACAAGATTTGGAATGAAAATAGCGATCAAATAATCTACAATTTTAGTATTTCTTTTTTGTCAAAATTTTTATTTTTTCCAATTATTTCACTTAGCATTTACAATTTTTGTTATACTTCTAGAAATAAACTTACGTATGAAAGTCAATGCAGTGGGTGCTTGGGGGTTTTCTAGATTCATGACATGTGAATATTGCCCGATATAAATTCTCCTTGAAGGCAACTTATGACTGAACACTAATTAACTAAAAACAGAGTAAGGGTGTCTTTTATGCAGTGTTGAAAGATCCGATGTCATAGATATTTTTTATCTCATTTAAATGGCTACGCATGGATGACAATTTTGAGAAAAATAAGAATTGTCTCCTTCCTTAAAGTGAATAGAGTTCCGAAATGGCATGCAAAGCAGTTTTAAACAGAGTTCATATTAACTTTAAATACGATTTAAATGATTTATTATCACTGTAATTATAAAATTCAGGAAAAAGTATAGCCTGTATCTTAAGTTAATCCTAGTCTAACAATTAGATAGATGATTCATTTCATTCACGCAGACTTTTTAATTTAATCACGGATGAAAATTGCATACTTCTTTCAAAATATGAATAAAATGAAGTCTTATACCATCTTTATAGAGCAGACATAAGTAATTTATTGTACAGAAATTGCGAAATACCACTGTCAAATTTCGGTTAATTATAGATAAACGCTTTCTGATCGATTCTGAAACTAAAACATCATGAATATTAATTAACTACATTAATTATACTTCCATATTATTACTTCCATGTACCCTCAGAATAAAAGTTTTGACTAATTATTATTATGGATTAACCAATAATGTATACATAAGAGCTTTTAAATAATCTAAATAAATGATTGTGCCAACGTTCAAACAAAAGACAGTTATATATTTGTAATATTAATCTTTTTTCAATTTCGTCAGCATTTGTTTGCTTGTTTTCATCTCTCAAAAATCATTTTTAAAAAATAATATCTTACTCAAGAATCCATTATTATATTACTGAAATATCTGAAAAAATGTTACTCCTAACTGGAATTCGTCTTTATTTTCCTGAAATATCTTTAGCAAATTATCAACTATTTAAAAACTTATGTTTTCTCATAGAAGTAAATCATCATAAAATTTGATTATGTAAAATAAAGATTGCGATGAAAATCACTGTTAAAAAATTATATCATCTACAAAAGTCCTCTTATAATAGGAAAATTCTTAAACGTGTTGTTTACAGAACAGCAATCCCATTTTCACAAAATTTCTATCTTAAGAAATGAAACTTTATTTAATTTTTAACAAGAAATTTGCTTTTAAATATATAGCAACAGCAAATGTTTGTGTGAGAGAGTGAAATTTAAATATTGTATGTTTTATAAATATTTATTATTTTTTTAAAATATCAGAGTTAAAATATCTGAGCTAGTTTATGTATTAGTCTCAGAATCTCTTTCAAAATAAACATTTCAAGCAAATTTTTCATAAATTGTTCAGAAAAAAAAGACTATTTCCATCACAAGTACCGGAATATAAAGACATTTGATTTCGTTAATCTTACTTATAACAAGAAAGAATGGTTCGTTCCAGCACGCTGATAGAAATTATGAAATTATTCTCACCCTCTTTCTATCTATATGTATGTGTGCATACACACACATAATAAATAATACATTATTATTCATTATTATAAAACGTTTTCAGATTTTCATCTGTAAATAAGATTTTTTCTACATTTTGTTGTGGAAAAGGTTTTTCACTTGTCAGATATTTCTTCAGTTTAAGGTGAGTAACGTCTAGCTGAGAAGTCCTTTTGCATGATAAATTGAACTCAAGACTCAAAATAACAAAGCTGCTTTTTTGAGGAACTTGTTCAGTGATGTGGAATCTTGTCTATTTTCTTGACAACAGTCTTATCTCTCAGTACGTTGAAAGAAATGGCTTTTGAACTAACCTAACATTTAAATAAATTGCAATACAAAAAAAAAATAATTAAATTAGTAAATCTTTCTTCCTGAAAATTATGTTTAGTCTCCTCTGTAACGGCTTACACTTCATTGTATTAGCACTCCACTTTCTACAATGGATGCAAGGAACTGAAATTCGATTCTATTCCGTTTACCTTCTACAAAAAATGAATGGAATAAGCAATAATCAGTTATTATTTTCAATTTATAGAAGTAAAAAGAAATAATTGTTGCATATCATTTCTTGGATTGTAAGTCCTGTTTATCAGTGAAGATAAAGTGAAATTTATTAAATAAATATTCACTAGACTTTAAAGACAACAATGAGCAATCTTTAGCTGGTTAATGGATGCTCTGACATTTCATTCAATTGTTCATAGATTTGATTCGATTCTCCTCGCGGATCTGGCAAGTTTGCGTTTTTTAATACCAATTTAATCAATATATTTCTGATTAAATTAGCATTCATGATTGAAATATTAATTTAGATTAAAAACCAAATGTAAAACTAAACACCAACCACTCACAGTTTACAAAATTATGGACATTAATTGCTTAGATTTCTCAAACTTTCTAATGTGTAAGAATTCAAACTTTCTAATGATTTTGAACGCTTACATTTCAAAAGGTGACAACATTTATGGGGAAAAGTGTTTGTAGATAGAATCGCTTTACAGAAACCTTTTCGATTGCATATTTACAAACAAAATTAAAATAAAATACTGATGAGATGTTGAATACCATATAAAGAAATTTACAAGATTACAAATGTAAATTCATATTTTTACTGTTACAGAACTATACGAAGTATGATTGTTGATTATAAGAACCTCTGCCAAAACAGTATTTCATTCCAATACAAGTTATGAATTATGGATACATTATACGAACTAAAAGCTTCAGCACTTTAAACTCTCTAATATGAATATTTAAAAATTTAAACTAACAATTTAAATATCAGAGTTTAAAATTACAAATTTAAAAACAGGTGTAAAAAGAATATAAGAATTTATATAGTTGTCTTATTTCACAAAAAGTAATTAAGAGATAAGTATTAAATACTTTGTGATAAATAAAGTCTGCATCATCATAAATTTCTCCCATTTTTACATTTTAGGATATTTAGTTTAAAATGCTTCTTACAAGACGCTATATGCCTAATTTAATTCCTTACTGATCAATAATAAATTAGAAAAATAATTAGAATTTTGGCGAATAATTGGAGTCATTGCAAAAATTTGATTAACGGTAAAATATATACAAATGATAACTTAAAAAAGTAATGCGCAGAAATGTAAAGGACAACTTGGCCCAGAAGTGCAAAAAAAATATACATTTTCAGGTGTTATGTTGAGATTTATTCCATCATTAATCTTAAATTGCTCTTATCTTAAGTGACTCTTTGAAGATGAATAATGATTCACATCTCCAAATATACATTTATATTCCATAATCTATGCACTGAATCACAAGATGCATGAACAAGTGATGGAAGTTTAAAGCTTGGGAATAATTTATATTCCTTGTATTTTTTATTCTATCGAGAGTAATTTCAATATGTTTTCAGTAATTGATCGTCATTTTTGAGTCTAGAATTGAAAGATTACTTTGAAATTTGCAGTTTTGATATTTTCTTCTAAGACATTAATCATCTCTGAAACTGAAAAAGAAATTACTGAATTCTATAATCATTATACACATATTTTTTATTCAAAGAGTTCAAGAAACTTAATCTTAAATTCTTTGTAGCAAAAAACTCAAGAGCGACTTTTAATTTTAAAAATCTATGAGAATTCAATGAAAAAGTATGTCATAACTGAATGATTTTATATTAAAATTTCAAAATTTGTTTTCTATCAGTATCTTCACATTGTTTAAAATTTAAATAACGAAATATGACGTCCATAAACATGTTAAAGAATATCTTATAATAAAATTTTGAAATAAGAAATACATACAAATTACTTTTGAAAAAGTAATTTCTATTGCGATTCTCTGGGCCGTTGTGGCATTTTTGAGGAAGGCGTCATAGCCATTGTCTGTAGGTAGTAAGTTCGATTCTCCAATTAATCGAATGAGCTTAATGTTTTCTAAAAGAATCTTGATGAAAAGAAGTATAAATCTACAATGCAATTACTTCTCTGGGAAATGAAGAAAAAGCACCAATTTTTTATTAAATTTTAAAACAACATGTTAAATTAATCAGATTAGTACATTTTACTACCTACATAACAGGATTTTCATTGGCGTTTTGAAAATATTGATTTTTTCAGTTGTGGGAAAATAAATAGCATTCCTATTTCTAATGATCGTATTTCAAAACTTAAGAAAATCCATTCTAAGAAAGAGAAAATGAAGTACATTCACAGTTTTTCTTTGATAAATATGAAAATGGAGAATGGAGTTTATGTTGACGGTACTGCAACAGCCAATTACTTGTAATTTTGCTGTCATTGATTCCATTTAGGTACATTTGATGTTATAGATGCATCTCCCATGGGTGGGTATACATCGTTAGAAATACCGATAAAATCTCAAAATTTTCAAAGTGACCAGCATGTTAGCAGTTCAGAAGCTAAAGATCAGCCACAAAACAATTTGAAATCATTTCCACAAAGCTAATCAAAAACATGTTAATAAAGCCTTGAAGATCACGTAAAACTTATGAATATCTTTTTCGAAAAGTTAGTATTACATCTAACTTCTAATTTTAAAACTGCATGCTCTTTATATACTTATGTGGGCGAAAAATAAATCTAAAATTTATAGAAATGTTTATATATAATTCGTAATCAATTGTTATAAATCCCATATATAATGATTTCTATATGGATTGAAAGAAATAACTTCCTATGTAGAGGCGAATCGAGTGTACTTTAATTCCGATTTGATAGCAATTATATTCAATTCGCTTTCAAATTTAGAACAGAATCTAAACAATTTTATTTCTCTATTTGTTAATATAAAAAACTTGAAAGAATAAATACATAAATTTATTTTAAATAGTTTGTAATTTTTTCAAGGAAGCTTAACATTTATTAATTCTTATATTCATCAGATAAATTTAAAGACTGTTCAACTTTATAACCAAGAAAGCCACATATTTTATGTAGGATTTTATATTTGTTATTCTAAATTCAGAATATAATAACTACGTGATATTTTTATTTCAGTTTCATATAATTGCATTAAATAACTAACTCACATTTTTTGATATGCTATTTGCACAATTTTAATATTTGTTTATATCATGTTTTAAAGTTTCAGAATCACAAAAACGTTTACGTTGACGTGAAGTACTTAATAACTACATTCAAATTACCAAGAATTCAGAATAACAAAAAAATGAACAATTTTATAGATGTGAATGAACTTATACATAATTAGAAAGCAAGTAATGATTATAATTAATAATTGTTAACCGAAATAAATTAATGATAAGCATGGAATAAAAGATTAAATAAAGAATTACAGAAATTGAGAATGAAATGAATGAAAAATATTCCAAATGATTCTTCTA
>JAPDSC010028726.1:0-11267 GCA_026290005.1 Latrodectus geometricus
TGTATTGTGAAATGCGTAAACACATACGCTGCAATGTATAAAAAAAATTTTTTTTTTTTTGAAAAATCAAAAAGTAATTGTCATATTTTAAACTGGCAATGTACAATGGGGAGATCTGATACTCTAATTATTTTTTCTCTACTACCATAGATTACAATTTTTAGATCATAATAATAATAATAAATGAAAAAAATAACAATTTCCCATTCTTAAAATGAGATACATTCTGGTATGGAATGTTGCATCGTGAAAATTGATAACATCGGGGCACAAGCATATCTGCAGGCAACTTTACGAAAGCAAATCGGTTTTAATTAAAGCTTAAACTAATTGCAAAAGTTGTAATCAAAGTTTTGAAATGAAACTCAGCTATCATTTTAAGTTAACCAAAAATCTACAACATAAGTTCCATTCCATTCTGTGCAAACTATTATTCTACATTCCCCTTCACTCAAAAATCCGGCTCGCACACAGAATAAGGATTTTATTTACATATATATCAACAGTAAATAAATCATTCCAAGGAAACCCCGAGTGATATGCATTTCGGTTGGACAGTGAAGTATCCACATTGATATGAGCATGCTTTTTTTATCTTCCATGATTACTCCTGGATTTGCCCTATTTTTTGCGCACCACTGTGTCTAATTAATTAGGACATTGTTCTCATTATTTGGAAGGTAGTGAATTCGAATACGATTTAATCGAAGACATGTCATGTTCGCTAAAAGGGGTTGAAGTATATTAAATAGGCTGTTCTTGTTGTCGCCTTCTCCAGAAAAGAAGTGCAATAGGATCAAGTTGATCCAAAAGTGTCCAAGACAGATCTGGATTCATCAATAAATTCCATGGAACAGAGGAATTGATGATGCGTGGGGTTGAGATGGATTCTGAAGAACTTCGCCAATATGGCAGGGCAATCAAAGAAATGGTCATAAGAGAGTTCCGTGTCTGTGCAGTGACTTCTGTAGCTTCGATGGCCATCGAGAGATATTTTCATTGCTTTGAAGTGCTAAGCACTCAATCTGGCTATGGTTGTAGAGATAGCACCGTCACAGTTTAGGTCAGAGATGGAGTACTTCCGAGAAGAAGCATTAGTCTGCAGTTGACTATTGCATCAAGATCAGTGTGGGCCGGTTATTGGAAAGTTGAGGGTTATCTAGGGCCTCCTTTGCACTACTCATGGAAGTGAAAAGTTGCTAGACCCTCCAAGGGGATTGGTCCACAGAAGGTATTTTATAACCTTCTACCATCCAAAGGAAAATCCAATGGAGGCATTCCCCTATTCGCCTCCTGGGGACGCACCTTTTAGAGGTTACATATTAAATAGGTCATGGTTGCAATGTCATCGAGGTGAAATTATACCTCTGGGGGTGGCAGGTCAAGTATTGGGAAATTCTGATTGGTCCTTCCTTATAAATTACGAAGACTTCCATCTAGGTAGATATCAATTTTTGGTTATATACAGGGAATAATGGAGGTGTACACTATTCTTTTGCCTGAGAATTATACTATACGTGCCTGAACTGGCTTCTGAATGTTAAACATTCTGGCCTGTAGTTCAACAGCTCGTGAGTTCGATTCCCACCATAGGCATGGATATTTGCAGTGATTAGGAATCCACTTTAAATGTTTGGTACCAGCTTATAATTAGAGTTCGTGAGCAAATAAATGAGCGCGAATAACACTAACACGATAAATAAAATAAGTCATCCATGAATTGTTGTTTCTTACATTGAAACAATTTTTGCAAAATATTCTGTGTTTTCTTTCTTTCTTTTATATATATATATATATATATATATATATATATATATATATGTCATTCAACACTTTGAAATCAATAGGATCCCATACATAAAAGGTTTAGTTGCTTCAAAATATTATCTGTTACTGAAACTCGAATTTGTTATTATTTGTAAATTGAGTATTTTTTCCGTTTGGAAAATATTTTACACAAAATTTGAGTTTATCTGAGATCTCAAAAACTATATTCATCAGACATTGTTTTCTTTCCAAAGCTATACTTCACATCTGAGTAATAAAAATAAGAAAATATAATTTCAAAATTGTTATGTATAAAGATATGTACAAATGTACAAATTAAGACCAACCTAATAAACACTTCCGAAATTGATAAGATTAATAGTGCAGTCATTATATATATATATATATATATATATATAAAATAAGTGTAATCTTAATCTAAAAATTTGAGTACTTACTGAAACTCCTTATGATGTAATTATAACGAAATTTTAAATTGAAAGAATGCAATTTTTAATGAGAACTTAAATTTAAGAATTTTCTTTATTTAATTTTACCTCAATATATAAGAGTATTTATTGTTTGATTGGGTTTTTTAATTTCAGTTTGATATTATTAAAATATGTATTTTTATTTGTTTCAAATTACCCGATTTCTATTTAGCCTAATTTATGCTATTTTTGTATGAGAAATAATTCACTTTAAAAGAATTAGCGATAACCTATTCTGATGAGTCTCCAAAAAACCGGAACATGCGATTGAAATTAATGCTTGGTATAATGAACTTTGAAGCATTTATTTTGCATCTCATAACATATGCAAAATTGCGGGAAACGTCATGTAAACAGGAACTTGTTAAAATGAATAAATGGTATTTGACGAAGTAGAAAATTATTACTTAAAGGATACGACTCACTTTAAATAGAGCAGAAAAATACAAGTACATTTGTTCGTTTAATAATATATTTTGTGAAAGAGTCAAATTGAAGAATCTATACGCAACAAAGACTGATAACATTAAAACCTAGCTATAGAAACTGTATATAATGAAAAATTAATATAAATCCCATACGAAATCATAATAATTAATAACTTTAAAAACATTCACTGATTATATTAGACGCAGTGAAACGGATTATCAATCTAACAGTTGAAGATTATCCGATATGCCAAATTCACATGTTACAAAAGAGAATACCTGGAAAACGTCCAATTACTCATTCAAATTAAACTTACAGCTACAACATGTATATATATGTAAATAATGACTAGTATCCACTCTTATAATCTGAAGGCCTTGTAAGCCATTTTATAATCCAACGCATTTGCCTTTCGAGATCAAATGTCAAACTTCCCAGAATTCAATTCAACAGCCGTTCATACAGAAACGCAACATCAGTGCCCAGGATCGAACTCGGGACCTTATGATGCAAAACGCTCTATCCTGCCACTAGGCTAAGGGGGAAATCCTTCGCAACTTATTTAAAAAGGGGACCTGATGTTGAATGTAACACAGCTGTGGAAAACAGGGTGCCAGCTCAGGTGTGACCTCATCACCTATCCGTGGTTCAAAATTACGAAGCTCTTGATGATGGTCAAGTATTGAAATAAGTATTGAAATCTTAAGGTGAAATCGGCAGCTCATTTGTACCTCTATATGTGTATAAGAAAAAGTAAGATTCAGATGATGCAGCCAAAGTTGTTGTATAGGGCTTATACACACATTAAAATATTTCGTTGCGTCTCATCATTGGTGTAATGTAAACAGAAAAATGTATATTTTGTCACTTGATCTTTGTTTCAAAATTACGAAATTTCACCAGAAATATACGTAGTTTTTTGAAAAGAAAAAATTAAACGTTAGAGATGACTAAAAGTAAAGAGCTCAATTTAAAAAAACTATGTCTCACCTTATTTTCTGTTACTT
The DNA here is from genome assembly GCA_026290005.1 of Latrodectus geometricus. Classification (NCBI taxonomy): domain Eukaryota; kingdom Metazoa; phylum Arthropoda; class Arachnida; order Araneae; family Theridiidae; genus Latrodectus; species Latrodectus geometricus. The sequence continues at coordinate 3,695 of JAPDSC010028726.1, forward strand.
TTTTAGTTAATGAGTAAACTATTCTCTACTACGTTATTATAAATAATCTTATTTCATTTAAAAAATTATGTAGTAGGATAATTTGCTATAGCATTCAAAATTGTAGCATATTAACAGGGACCAAGTGGATGCAAATACTATTGGCTTTATTTGAAAATGTTCTTTTCAAACGACAATCAATCTTGTGAAATGACTTGGGGGTGTTTGTTGTGGATTCAGCTGTAACCCTTTTGGCACAAGCATTACCAGATATTTGAATTAATACAAAGAAATCGCTCGTATACACAATCAATAACAATAAATCGTTTCTTATAGGCTATTTTAAATATTGACCTTAACGTTTTTTTTTTCCCCAGGTTTATATACTGATAAAATATTTAGTAAATTTTGTGTGTGTGTATAGTCTTTTTTATATTTAAAGTTATTGATCACTGAAGTGATATTTTAATCCTGAGTTCATTTTCTTAAAATTTTTAATTCAAAAAATTTGAATAAATTAAATATAAATTTCAGTATTCATATTACAACCTGAATGAAATTATATTTATTCAGATTTTATTTAGTGTTACATATGCTCCTTAATATATCTTCTAATATTCCAAATAAAAGTCTCAATTTTAAACATAATAGGCTAATTTTTAACATAAGCACGTTTTGCCTAATACTGTAAAATTTTAAGTATTAAAAACAAAATTTCATTTACATTTTCAATAGTTAAATAATTTTATTCTGAATTTATAAAAATATCACGACTTCTGAGTATTTAGTTAACTATCTGTATCTATATGATGCAATGAAATAGTATTTCTTTTCTTCATGTACATTTTATGAGCTTAAGAATATAAATGGATGTGAAACAAATAATTCATTTTTTATATAAATCGAAAATTCAAAACTGCACCATATAAAAAATAATTCAATAAATAAAAATCACTTATTTAAAAATAAATTCGAATTGGTGCATAAAAATTTAAGATCCTACCAGAATAAGTAGTCATGAATTCATTATTTCAGAGAAAAATTATAATTCGTTTTCTGTAATTATTATCATTAAAAAAAATAATTCAATAAAACTTTATAAAAATTATTCAAACACTATATATTAGTAGAATTTAAAGTTAGTTTTTTTTTTGTAGAGATAAAGTAGCTGGTTTAATAATTTCTTAAATAATTAAAAAGTATTTAATTTTACTCTAATTCTGAATAAAAAATAATACCAAGACATAGATGACAAACAATAGAAATGGTAAATTTGTAGAATTCCAAATTAAAATTGTTTGGTTTCTGACTTCAATTCGTATATGAATGGCCATCGCAATTTAGAAGTAATAAAATATCAGGTGGTAGCATACAAGGGTTACTACTTATATCCTAATAACGAAGTAAAAAAAAATATGATCAAAATTCCTTTGTCCCTCAATATATTCACTAAGTTTTTTTTCATTTTCTCAAGCATTTGAACTAATTTTCAACTTTCGCCACTCCAATTAAGGTACTTCCAAAAAATGCGCTTTGAATGTATTAATCGCACTTCAAAGTCGCAAATCATTGACCACGTAATTTATTAAGACATGGGAATAAAAAATAAAATCAGTGGGTGCTAAATCAGGTCTAAACGATGGATGACTCATCAATTTGATATTTTGACCGGTCAAAAAATTCCATCGCTTCAGCCAAAGTGCAGGAATTTTAAATCATGAGAAAGTTCTTTCGTTTACTTTTTTTCGAATATCTCTGACAATTTCTGGATAAAAAATAGTTGTAAACGAATCAAAATTCATCCTTCTGTGTTGCACTAGCGTCCGATAATGCGAAAGAAACAGGCAACCATTCGCTTCTTTTGCAAACTTTGTATGGATGGATTTTCCACGCTCAATTATCTATTTGTTGTGGGTTCATATGCGAAGATACAAGATTCACCTGTGCTGTTATACACAGGACCTAATTCACTCTAAACGTATTCCTTCAACCTTTCCTAGCAACAATTGACACGAGCATTGGTGAAGTTTTGCTGGTTTCACGTGAAATCTTATTTAGGGTTAACTAATCGTGTAATAACTTATTAATGCTTGTTCATAAAATACCCAAAGATCTCTCATTCTCACGGTACGTCACAAACCGATTTTTCTTTATCAGTTCAACCACAAGTATTGATACTTTCTGCCTCAAGAGCTGGTTTCAAACGACCTTCACGGAAGTCGCCCTAATATAAAATCGACCATGATTGAATTTCTTAACTAATACAATATTCTAGAACTGGTGTGTTATCACTGTATAAAGAGTTAAGTTAATCGAAGTACTCACTTATCTTGATAATCCAGGTTGAAAAATTAGCATACAATAGGGTTCACTAGTCAATTATATTTTATGCCAGAGAAAAAATTTTAAAATTAATGCAAACAAAAGAAAGTCTAATAGCGAAACATTTTTAATTAAGATTTTGTCTGCTTGAAAATGTCAGCGACCGCCTAGAAATATTACTGTTGTCAAGGTCAAAACCTAAATACGTATAAAAAATTTAAGAATTTCTGATGTTCATAACAAAGAAGTATGCTTTTAAGCTTAATCACACTCATTAATTTATTTTTATTTCTTTAAAGCAAATAATTAATATTTAAAGAAAATTTTTAATGTTATCTAATCAGGTAATATTATTTTTAATATTGCCACACAAGACAGGAAATTTCATGGCAGTCATGTGATTACTTAAAACGTTATTGAGGGAAAAAGTTCTGACACATATGCCAATTTCAAAGAAAAGTTGAATTCCTCAATTTATGGAAAGGAAAACTTAATTATAGTGAATGTCTTTTTTTGATCACTCTGGTTTATAAGTATTTCATTCAGTTATTTGATCAATCTGGTTTATATATTCATATTTTGTAGTTGGAACAAATTATTGATAGATAACCTTTTAAAATCAATGACATTATAATAAATTAATTTAAATTTGATGAAATATTGAATAGCAAATATCATATTCAGTATTTTTAAAAAAAAAACATTAAATATTAGCAAAATTTCTGAAAATGCTATCGTAAATGAGATAATTAAATATTAATAAATTGTTCTTCTGTTTTTATTAAGCACACATTTTAACAAGATTTGTGTATTTTACCCGATTAAATTATTAAATACATAAAATGTTTAATCAAGTTTTATTTTTATTTGTGTATAGCAGGGGTGGCCACGACGTCGACCGCGAAGACATTTTAGGTAGTCCACGCGACCATCCCGATAATGACCTAGGATATAAACAATTTAATTTATTACTTATGACATAGAATCAATGAATTATTTAAAATAAAAATTTACTAGTCTACGCTTTAAAACCCAAAACAAACGTGTGCAAAGATTTATGATTTAAAGATGTATGATTAAAGGTTTACGATTCATATAAAACTTAAAGCGGACATGAGAAGCGCGATTTAAACATTCAAAGAAACTATAGAAAGGTATGCATCTCAAAATTAAGAAAACATGAATTGAGAAACTTCAAAAACATGGAGGAAGAGTGCATCCATAATCCAAACCGAGACTTCGAAAATTTCGCTTAATACTTGTTTTGTTTGAAGAATTTGAAAGAAGATTCGCTGACTTAATTGGGTTGAAAGAAATATTCAATTTTATGATATTTCCATTTAACGAAAATGTCACTATTGATGGAGTATCTGAAAAAATAGGACATTTAATAGATACTACATCAGTTACGCGGTCGATGAAGAAATTATTAAGATGCGATATATTTCTTAAATCCAGAGCATATTTAGCGATACTGATTTTTAAAATTAATTTCTGAGGAAACGTTTCCAGATATTTAGAAATTGATTTTGTATTTGAAATCATGCTTTGTATCGAGGTATCTTTGCGAATCTGCTTTTTCAACCATGAACAAAAAACTAACATTGGTCGCATTTAACAGATGAACATTTAATTTCGTGTTTATGCATTGCAATAAGCTCCCACCAGCCATAATATGATAAAGTTGTAGCAGATATTCAATATCTACGACATAAATTTCAACTAAACGAAGTGAATAGGATGGTCAGTTTTTAATATATGAATATTTTAATTATTTTCGTCAGTAAATTTTGTAAATATTAATATTAAAGTTTTTTTTAGAAAAATTACATAATTTACCATTTTTTCTTGTTAACGAAAATAAATATGTACGTTCATTTAGCTCTGCCATTAGTAGACCGCCTTTGATTTTTTAAATGTGGAGTAGACCCCAGATCCCAAAAGTTTGGCCACCCCTGGTGTATAGTATTTACCTTTCTTACCCTATCTATTTTTATTTTAATAATAGTACTATTATGTAGACAGTACCTGCATATAGGAATATAATTACAACTTAATCAGAATATTTACTTTTGTAGTAACAATATTAAATTATTATTGCTTTTTATCAATCTAATTCTGAAATAATCACTTTGATTATGACAATTGAATTTTTGATGTGAATAAATTAATACTGTTTTCCAATTTAAAAGGTTAAATTGTAATTAATAATCCATAATACAGTATTTTATTCAGAACTTAAAAAAAATTGCTACTTATTAATGGGACTCATCATTATATATATATATATATATATATATATATATATATATATATATATAAAGTTGGAAATTAATAATTAAAAAAAACCCTCAAATTAAAGTAATTATTTTGCATACTTTAAATGCATTTTATTAAATAAACAAGTAAAAACAAATTAAGGACACAAACAACTCTTTAATTAATAATTCAAAATGTTCTCTTTTGGTGTACAAATTTTATTTCACCTTCCTTACAAAAGTATCACAAAAGACATCAATTGTTTTCAACAAGTAACAGTTAATATGTACATTTATTCACAGGTAATTTATGAAGTATAACAACAAATACCGCGTGCATTCTCAATGAAGACAAAAAGAAAAACTTTGTACGAATTATGAGACTAAAAATCAAGAGACTTGCCTAAAACCACACTTGTTTACAACTGTGAAAGCTTTCTGGACCAGCCTTCAAACTAAAGCATATGTATAAATATACGAACCCAATGAAATGAAATAAGATCCAAATATAATTTTCTTCACATCTTTTTATAACGAAATATGCACACTTCAAATACTTTACAACACACTTTTATTACTTAACAAACATTCCTCATTCATGTAGCTACTTGAAATGCATCGCAACTTTTCACTTGGTACTTTCAAAATATTTACTTCAATTCAAATATTTTTAGAAAAAATATTTTTTTTGCAATCTGTTTGAACCAAATAACAGTAACTTGGAAATTTAATTTTATACCAAAACAGGAGAAATTTAGATATTTATCAAAACTATAGCAAAAAGAATTATATATAAAGACGTTTTAAAATTGTTTATTATCAATGTTTTTACTTACAACAAAGTGTGCAGTAAAATATTTAATATCTTTTACAAGGAACACCGGTTTAGTTTAAAATAATCATTTGCTACTAAAAATACATGTGCTAATCATAATAACCTCTATTTATTAAAAAAAATCATATTTTAACGATTATTATTAATAAAAATATTTACAGCCTTTTAGTTATCAATAAAACATTCATTATATACAAAATACTTGGAACAACTTGACATCATAAAAATACATCAGTTTCAAAATAATATTTTGCAGTTTCAGTAATATTTTTATGGTGAGGCCTAAATAACATAATCTGATAGAAATATTTTTCAATCAAAAGCTATAAATTTTAGAATATTTCAAGAAAAAATAACTTATAAGATTCCTCTAAATTCTAGGCAATTAATATATAATCTGAATTTGGAAATGCAGTTTTTTTTTTCAATAAGCAGTCACACTAATAAAAATATTTAGTATTCTATCAACACAACGCAACACAAAATATATTTAAAAATATATGTATAACTAATAATAAAATTGATACATGGTAATGAAAACGTTTTGTAGGAAAATAACATAACTTATATAAAAAGTTACTGTTAATTTTTTTTTTAAAAAAATGTACAATTTCAGCTAGGACATAGGATCTAGACAGTAGTGTTATACACCAATACAATGAAACAAAGCAAATAAAAATCTAAATGCTACCAGCATAGTCATTAATGTAACATGAATTAAAAATAAATGAAAATATATCAAGATGAAAGATAATAACACAAATGGAATCCAAATTAAGATTCCAATTATAAAACAAAAAAAATCTTTAAAATTTAAAAAAAAAGAAAACATTTAATTTTGAACCTTAACTAATAATAATAAAAATAATTAATAAATCACATACATTTTTCCAATAAAACAGTGGAAAAGCTACTCCTAAAAAAATCTACAAAACATACTATCAGCACTTGTGAGCATAACTTAATTAATATTAAACCTTTTGCATAACGTACAATAATTGCAATGCATGAAGACACTACTTACACGAGTATCAATGTCCCTCAGTTATATTTAAAAACAACATGTGTAGAGAATAGCTTATTCCTCTAATAGCTAAGAAATTAAATGTCTCCATATTATTCAGTGTAAGTACATATTTCATGAAAAATGAAAATAGGATTTTAAAGCAAGAGTAAATGCTTGCTTACAACTCCAGAGTTTAATGCTAAAATGATTACTCAAAAAATATTTATTCACAAAATGTATATAAATTAAGTTTTATATTAAACATGCAAACGTAAAAATATAGTTCACATATAAGAAGTCATATAATATTGAGAATTACATTCAATTTAATTACAAGATATTAAATAAATTAAACATAATAACTTTTTATATTAAGTAATGAAACAAAGACAATGTATTTCATAAAACAATGAACCTGTGTAGAAAATGCAAATGAAGACATAAGTAGTTCAACATTATATGAATGTAATACATATTTTTTGATGGTTTATTCACTGATAATTAATTATGTTAAAATGTTTTAAAATGCAGTACTATAATACAAAAATGACAAATGATAATAAAAGACAAACATTTAAAATATGACTGTTAAAGAAAATTGTAAAGCTCACTAAATAGAAGATACATCATTGGTATTATAACAGGCATCTAAGCTCTATCATATAGAATGAATTTTAAATAAAACTTGAATTTTAATATACAGGAAAACACTAAGACACTTTCTTCAGTTTATAATTCGCATAAAAGAAATAATCAGCCTCATACAGTGTTATGTTTGGGCACACATTCCATTTTATGCTTCTGATGCCAATAAGTTTTCTGCAAAAAAAATAAACATTTTTTAAAATACAACAATTATAAAACTATTATAAAAAATGCAAAAATAGTTTTTTTTTTTTTGATAGGATCAAAATTAAAATATATATTATTAACTATCATGAAGATGATTCAAAGATATTTTTCAGGCATAATTACATTCTGTTTCCATTTTATAGCAAGCAGAAGTATAAAAGCTTGAAAGGCTAAGAGCAAGGAATGAACATAAATATAAAGGGGAGTGAATACAAAAATTTTTATGGATTTTGATTGGAAGTGTTAAAGTTATTATACTGCAGTTTTCACAAAAATAATTCTTTTTCATTGAAAAACGAAGTATATTTAAAGAAGTCCAAA
>JAPDSC010028726.1:11367-57397 GCA_026290005.1 Latrodectus geometricus
TATATATATATATATATATATATATATATATAATTTAAAAAATGAATATCCAAAAATTCATATTCAAATCACAAATTGTTACTTAATTAGGACACATGTTATGTCTGCTATTTAAGAATTTTGCTTATGATACAAAGGACTTCACTAGCTAGGAGTACAGTGAAGAATGCTTGAATAGGGGCATTATCAGGGCACTGGATATTATTGCTAATATTTCCAGACAGAAAATCATGGTGGCCCATTCAAAGATTTGACACTCAGATGAAAATTTTCATATATATCTCAGACTTATGAAATAGTTGAACCAATTGTTAACAAATACATTAAATACAAATAAATTGAATATTTGATTATTGCCATCAACTATCAATGTAAGTATTCAAAACTTCAGATCAGAAATTTACAAGTGAAGCAGAAGTTTTAGGATTCTGCAATAATAAATTTATCATGCAAAGTAATAGTGGCACATAAAGCTTACAGGAATCAATGTGCATTCTTAACAGCTTGCGAAAGAACCTCAAAGAAAATTTTGGAAATCATGATATTGACTATCATGGCAGGAATTTGTTTCAAGCATCGCTAAATCCCTAAAAAATTCAGCTTAATTTTATCATAAAAAAAATTTCCCAAGAGTTGTGTCAGGAGGAGTAACATATAGAGCCGTAAACCAAAATATATTGCAGAACTTTAGTTTGCCTCACATGACCATTGAAGAAAATTGAATGAAATATTTGTATCAAGATTTTAGTAGATGAAAAAACATATGCTAATAAATGAAACATTAAGGAACTGATCCTATTTAACAACGTTTGTGTATAAAATTCAGAAATTTGTGCTTTAATCCAGTTTTCCATTGATGCAACATAAGGTATTGGGTTACAAATTGTTTTCCTCTTTTATTCTTAATTTAGAAGAAATATCACATGAGTTCTTGTAGATGGATGAGGTTCTTTCATTGTTAACAAGGTCTACATGTAAATGTGATCTGAGTATTTAAGTGATAAGTGTGACATAATAGTAAAGATCCATGTGAATTGCTTGTAATGAAGCTTGTAACACAGAATTTCAATGCACTAGACAAAATTAAAACAAAACATGTTGCACTTATTTGCTTTAGAAGGAGGTATCACAAACTCTTAGAACTACCATTTCATTAACAAATATTACAATAATGAACTCATTATTTGACCAGAAATTTTAAATTTCTTTTCAACTCATATTCAAGCTAAAAACAAATATTTTTATACAATTCTTAGAACGCTTTTAGAAGTTATAATTTTAATTTAATTTTGAGTAGGGCATGTTCCTATTTACATATTATATATTCTCGCACAAGTTCAGAATGAAAAATAATTCGTAAAATGCACGACAGGGATGAACTAAAAAGCTATTCTAAGCAATTACCATTCCTAATTTTTTTTCCCTTTAAAATACAATTTAATATTCAGTAGTAGTAGGTATATTCTACAATTTTATTTTAAAATTTTCCATTTATTCCAATAAAAAATAGCAAATATCAAACAGAAAAGCAATTAATGAAAGATAAATTTATTTTAGTAAATTTATAAGTGATAAAAGTTTTTGCTCAATAAATATTAATGAGTAACAAGTTAAAAAAAGTAAGTTTTCTTATACAAAGTAGAGAATTTATTTTACTAAGTTCACTTATATGTCAGCTTTCTAAATGCCTTTTAAAACTTTTTTTTCAAATTCATAAAGTGAGTCAGCTCTAGATCAATATTATTAGATTTAAAATATTAATGATTAGTAAATAATTAAAAATTATGTGAAATGTATATAATATATGACAGTTTAAAAATATGTACAACACAAATACACACAAAAAAAGCATATATACATAGTTAATAAAATTTTAAGTACAAAGGATTAATTCTTCATTGCAAGGTTTGAAGAAATTTTTTTACTAATTTTTAAATTGTGTTGAAGTAACAATTTTGGGTATTTTTTTATTTTTTTATTTTTATTTTATTTTTTTTTTTTTTTGTTAATTGATTTGTTAAAAAATTCAAACAGGAATATTTTAATAATTTAAATAAACACAAAATATATTTGGTTATAAAAACAAAATTATTCAACAACTTATATCACATATTTAAAATATAAATAGCTTTTTGCCATTTTTTAAAATATAATTTTATCATTTTAAGCATAACTTCCACAATCAATTTCAAAGAGAGAGAGATACATCAATGTTCAATTTAAAAATAATATTTTTATTAATTGGGGGGGGGGGGGGGAATGAAAAAATTATAAAACAGAATTTACAATTGTAATTAAACAAATTTGAGTTAGGAAATTTTGCAAAATAATGAAAACTAGGCATCAATAATTATATTAACATTAAATATTTTTTGAAGTGAGATATCATGTATATGTTATTTTCCCAATTGTATTATTGAAAATAATTTGAACTCAATAAACATTAATTGAAAACATTTCCAATGCTATATATAACTATAGAATTTATTTAGTTCTGAAAAACAAAAAAAGCAGCTTAAAAAATAATGAAAATCTTATTTAAAATATATTCTGGAAATGCATGATGTAATCATATTTGATGCAAATATTAATTGTATGAATTAAGTTTTTTCTGTTTTGGTTGCATAATTTTCCTTGATTACAAAAATAGTAAGTTGACAATTAACATTACATATAATTTGAAGAATGTAACATGAGAATTTTGCTTTCTGGTAAATAGATAATTAAAGGGGAAAATTTTCGTAGTTTTATATAGCGCCTTTAATAAATGCTTATCTTAAAAAATAATACATAAAATGATGACATACATAAAAATTTAAGAAATTTACTGTCGTTCTTCTCAATTACACTAGGATTTTATTTCTAGATGTCTAAATTTAATTTTAAAATACCTTCTACAAAATAAATACAGGAATTTTCTTGAAAATCATAAGTATTTAAAAGTTTTCCACTATTTGATAGATCAGAATCAAATGCTCAAAAACAATTTATAGAATCATGAGTTTAAATTTTTATTTTTCAAAATAAATTTTACAAAGAATAACAATTAATTTGAGAAAATTTTCTAAACAATAATTATAATAAATAAATTCTGAAAGATAAATTTTTTTAAACAAATTCCTGCAGAATACAATTAAAATATTCAAGCAACAAATGTAGAATGGACTGTTTAAACTTATAACTTAATAATGCAAAAATAGAATAAATTTTTTTGATGAACTACTCTTATAAAAGTTGTTTGGAGTAAATCTGTTTTTAATATGTTCACAAATATCAATTGAGAAAAATGTTAATATGATAATTAGTCAAAAAAGGCAAAATTATAAGCACAGTCAATTATTTCAAAATTAATGCAGACTTTTTTAAAGACAATTTAAACAGTAATAATTTATACATTTTAATAGATTCCCTGCAAATGACACATTCATTGCATTAATACGAGAACATTATAAAATTTCTTTAAAATGATATAAAAAAAACTTCAACTTCCAAAGGAAAACGAAAAATTGAGATTTAAGTTTTCAAAGCATAAAAATATTGCATTTTAATTGAACTGGAATAAAATTAACTTTCCATGAAATTTAGCTGATTATTATTTTAAAGTATTTCAAATATCTGATATCAAATCTGCAAAACTTCAACCAAAAAGAATGTAGAATCAACTTTATTAAAAATTAATAATGATTTGAAACATTAAAAAAAAAAAAAAAAAAAAAAAAAAAAAAAAAAAAAAAAAAAAAAAGAATCAAGGTTTCAAATTCATTGATAGATATTGGTATTCTTCAGTCATTGATAGATATTGGTGTTCAATCTGCATAAAATGTCAGTGGGCAAAAAAAAGAGGTAATAATAAGTTGACATAATATTATGAATACCATTTAAAAATAAGTTTAATAGGATGAGATATAGATTGATTTATAATTAGTTATAAATAATATAAGAAAGCATTTTTTAAATTTTTTAAAAGAAAAAGCTGCCATTAAAGTATGATGAATAGTCATTAAACATATGAGCAGAATCTAAAAAAAATATATGAAATAGTAGTTATGGCACTCATTTTATTTTTCTACTACTTTCACATTGATTTATATACATTAATCCAAAATTTCCTCAGACAGATAATGCTAGTCAATAATACTTCAGCAAAGGAAACTAATAAATTAATTCAAAATGATTTAAAATCACTCTAAATGAATATGCTAATAAAATATTTTTATATTTCAGTTAAATGCTAACAAAATTATTCTTGTGAAAATATTGCTCTAAAAATATTTATGTATTGAAGCAATGAGAAATACAAAAATTAAAGTAATTATTTTTCAAAATTATGAATACTAATTTATCTATACAAAATATTTGCTAAGTGACAAGGATTATATGAAGCTTGTAAAAATTATCATCACTTACAAAATAAATTGTTCTGGATAAGATATATGGTGCATTTGTTACTATTTACAAAGAATACAGAAGAAGAAATTTTCATTTTGAAAATAAAAGACCAATATGATAAAAACTAAGAACTGGTAAGTACAATATGATCTCATATACTTCCTTTTTGTATAGTCTCAAGGAATTTCTAATTATTTTCATACTGATTTGCAAATCACATTACTTCTAGATTCAATAACATAAATATGCAATGTTAATTTAATAAAAGTCAACATTTTAATTAATTAAAAATAATATAATATATAGTACATAATCAAAGTAATAAAACTCATAAATCGTTCATTAAATATTTACAAATTATTCTGTTATAAATGACTCTATAACATTACCAAATTTGAGTTTAAAGATTAAAAAAAGGATGTGCACAAGAATTTTTTTTTCAAGATTTGTGGTTAAACATACCTCAATATGAAACAGTCTAACAAAATATAAGAGCTCAAACAAATTATGTAAAACATGATAGGATATACATTTTTCAGCACTTTCTATGAAATAGTCTCAAATATTTTATATCTGTAGAAAGCCTTTAATTAAAAAAAGTAAAGTAATTATTCTTTTTCCCTTTATGAATTTCTTGACATATTTCTGTCAACTTTTATTTCCATCCTTTTCTACAGATTAATCTCACAAGCAGTAATCATTTTTCCTATCTAATTAACTACTAATTATTAAATTTATTGCTACCTCTAGACTAATCGGCTTATTTTAATTTTCCCAATCATTAATTTAAGTTACCTCCTATTTCTTATAATGATGACAGCAGCATGTTAATTTTATTTACAAAGTTAAAGACATTCATAAGTAAGTCAAAAAGGAGGTTTCCTTTTATAATAAGTTAAAAATTAATAGCAGAGTCTCAAAAATTTTAGAAGCTAAAATATTATAATTAATCTAACATAACAATAGAGGCCAAAATTTTAAACTACTGAATGAACTTATCAGAAAGAATTTGTTAAATCAATGTGGAAATAATAATAAAAGAATTTATGTGTACTTCAGTTCTACTTGTAATACATCAAATATAATGATCTATATAAGTAATTTTAAGATTATAGGAAATTTTAAAGAGTACATAAAGTTTTGATCATTAATATAGGCTCTTTTTTGTAAATCGTTTATAAAAAGGAAACATTTCTAATGAAATATAAATTTGTCAATATTTATGTAAATACTCATAATTTTATTAAGATTATAAAAAGTTCTTTAACACTAAATATAAGTTTTACCCCAGAACTTGAAGCAGTGTCATGTTCTTGAATAATTTTATTTTATCCATTAACTTATTTTTAGGGTTATAACATTAGAAACAACATAAAACATTGTTTTTAATGTTTAATTCTTTTGTTATTTAAGTGTAAATTAAAACCATTAGAAGCTTGTTATAAAGAAATTATATAAATTTATATTCATTTAATATAAAACTTTCCTAAATAGTATCAGAACAAATGATATGAAAATTTATATTAATTCCAACTTCCCTAGAGTTTTCTAACAAAACAATTTTATAAATAAGAGCTAGTGTGTTACAATAAATATATAAATAAAACAAAAAAAATGAGGATGAAATAATAAGATATAAAAATTATTTTTTTAAAAAAAAAAAGCCAGAATAAGACAATGAAATAAATAAAATCTAGTGATTTATATGGCTAGTGAAAAGCACCTCAATATGCATATGTAAGCAGCACAAGTTTTAGAGGTATGGTTTGATTTGTTTTATTTATTACACTCAACAGTCTTTTATTCACACAAGGACAATAAGAACAAGGCCTACAGTTTAAAATGGATTCAGATCACTTAATGACCATGTAGGAATAAAATTCCCAACTTTAACTAAAGTTCAGGGCACAAACCATTAAGCTATCAACTCAACAAGTTTCAGAGTAATATAAAAAAATCTGGTAATGTGTATTCAGAAAATGGAGTTAATGGTATGGTTAATATTGGTTTCAATGATATTGCTATCTTAGATTTGCTTAAAAACAATTCAGGACCTGATATTTAGAAGATTGTATTTGATATTAAACTAAGGTATGGGGGAAAAAGTCATAGCATGATCATTGTGTAAACGGATCAGAATCACCCACTGCAAGACCTTATGAATCTGCAGAGCATTTCAAATTAACAGCCATTAATGTGACATCATGAATAATAACAGTTGAGCTCTCAATAGCTACAGATGACATCACTGCTAACCTCTCAATATCAGAGATTTAGCAATAGAGTCAAATAACAGAGAGAAAACAAAGTATCCAAAGCCATTTTCAGCATGGGCATAAGAAGGCACAATAGCCCATATGTAAAATATGTGTCAATAATGGCTGTCTATGCAATAAATTATTTCCAAAGATACAAAAATAAAGATACTTTGTACAAAGGTTCCATCTTTTCATTTAAAAAAACTAATTCAACTAACAATTTTGGTTACACATACATGCTTTAGGATTACTTTTTGCATTTATCATTCTATCAGAACTTACAGTTTAAAGTGATTTTGAGCCATACAAATATTAGCACTGATCTGAGAGCCTTGCGAATTGCAGACTAAGACCAAATCATTAACCATTCAGATATATTAATTGTTTGGAGTGAAATGGCAATACATAATTCCTCCAGTATCATCAAAATGAATGTCCCCAAGGACTTTTTATTTAATGCAATAATCTTTAAAGTACCCAAATTAGTTTTCACAAATGATTGTTCTATTTTTTTTTTATAAATATGAATGAAATATTCACATTATGAATATATGTTATTAATAAATGAAGTGTGATTGATTGGCTGTGAACTACAGAAGATTAAATACATTTAACGCAAGAATCAGAATCTTATTAAATATGAGAGTAATTTCTTAGATAAACTCATAAAACATCAATATTAATAACACCTTAACAATTGTGATTAGTAAGGTTAAAAAAAATGGAAACTAATCAACAATAATTTTTTGACTATTTACTAATACTAGTGCTCTAAAAGAACAGAAAATTTATATCACAAAATGGGAAATATAAGTGATAACTATGGTTATACGACCTGTTTTTTTTTTTTTTTTTTTTCCTCACAAGGAATTTTAATAATTGATGTTCTTATGTGGATGCAAAACAAAAGTGAAAATTATTCTGTTAAAAGTAATCTCATCCTAAATTTTTGCAAATTTGTTAATATTCTTCCTATAAGAATCAATAAGCATCATTTATTATTTTAATGGTAACAAGGTGTACAATAACTTTTTGTTGTGATCAACATGAAAGATTAATTACCTATGTAAAAGAATAAAGCCAATAATTTTGGTCCTGCCACTTGTCAAAAAATGACACGCACCATGCCAAGATAAATTGGAGCTATTTCTGATTGTAAACTATAGTAATTAAATAATATATGTGAATGGTTTTAATCTTTTTTTTGGCTGATTATTACATATTAATAATTTACTTATGTATATATTTAAAATGATTATAAGTCTATTGAGTGTTGAGTAAATTGCTTCATGTCTCATATAAAATGATTAAAATATTTAGAAAAGCTAAATTCTGTACAAAAACTGCAAGATTTTTTAACACATTAATTTTCCATTTTGATAGAAATTAATATATTTTTAATGGCAAATAAAGTTAAATGATAGTTACAGTGATGCAAGCGAAACTGTTTTCACTTTTTACTAAACAAAGATTTAAAATATACTTACAGCACAAATAGCATTGCAATATGCTACTTTAGTACATTGCTTACATCTCAAGGTAGCTATTTTGTTACACATAGCACAAAACATATCTGTTATAGGCATTTCAATTGCAGTATTAGGTAACTGAAATAAAGTTGTAAATCAATTTCAATATCGAATTTTATCATAAGAATTTTGAAACATTTTTCAATTACTAAAGGCAGTCAATATTTTCTAATTACAAAAGAAAAATTAAAATGCATTCTAACTAACAAAAATAATTATATATTAAAATGTGCAGAGTTAACTTATCACCCCATTGATTAAATAATACTACAGCGGCTAAATGAGACAATAATTTTATGCCAACAAAGGCATTACTTCCCTTCAGGTTAATAGACTGTGAAAAAATAAGTCAGTCAATTTATGAGTTAAGCTCTCAACTAAATTCAAATCAATGAATTAACATCAAATATTTAAGACATATAAAATTATTATGAAAAAATTAATCTAAAAAATATCAAACCTTTAAAATACTGATGTAACTTCCATACATTCATTTGCATTAAGTCAAAGTCTTAAAGGAAAGTTAAATAACAACTTTTTATGGAAACAAATGGAAACAGTAGAAGACATAAAAGCTTTATTAGCAGAGTATTAAAAATTCTGAAATACTAAAAAAACTCAGAACTGATCAATTAAAATAAATGCCCCTCTGCTGTAGAAATTTAGTCATGCAAGTAAAAGTTAGAAAACAATTCTGCAGACTTTAATAAAATTTTTGTTACAGCCAGAAAAATACAAGTATATATATTATATATAATACAAATAAGATAAGAAATAGTTTGAAAAATAAATATAATGTTGACAAGACATAAGTTTAAAACAATACAAAACCTTGCAAATAAAAAATAAAAAGCATAGGGACCATATCTTCATCAAGTTAGATATGCTAATATAAGACAAACACTCTTTTCTAAAGATTTTTATTTTCATTTGTAAGCTTTTGTCTTATTTTTTTATTGATTTTCAAATTTTTGTCTCATATGTATTATCAATTTTTAAGTTATTCCTTACCTTATCCATAATTTTAACAACATATCTTTAGCTGCTTTTGAATTAGTTGGGTTGCCTGACATATATTTATTCATATTGTTTTTTATTTCCTTTTAATAAATTTTCATAAATTTTACATTTGTATTATATATATACATATATATAACTTTGTCTTTAATTTGATACAATCAGCTAAGTCAAAGCAATGTATGTATCAAAACACATATAAACAATTTTATGTGCTTTTTAACCCTAAACAATTTCAATACAACGGGGAGAAAATACAATAATTCAGGGGAGTTGGTTTCTATTACACTAGAATGTGCAAGAGCAGATAGCAAGGAAAAGAAATGTAAGAGAGTGATCCTTGTGGAATTTTATTTTTCAGGGGACAAATAACTTTATTTGGTTAAGCATCTGGTTTTTATAAAGAAGTTCCTCTTAAAAAAGTCTCACAAAAAAGTATTCTTTTTAATTAGCAAAATAAAACTAAATAGGAGAGAGATTTAATAAAATTAAAATATGAATACATAAAAAAGTTAAGATTATAAATTTTTAACCTTAAATAATTTGAAGTTGCATAGTTTTATTAATATTTTTTTTTTAAAATAGTATTGTGAAACATTTATTTACAATGTTCATCTGCGTTATACTACTAACATAATTTAAATGCATATAATTTGAATACTAAACATATAAGAATAAATAAAAAATGATAAACTAATTACTTCATAAATCAAATAATAAAAAACTATTATTTCAGATATTTTTTGAAATGTGAATAGTTAAAAAAGAAGCCAGTATAATAATCACAAGTTTATGTTGTACACAAAATGTAATATACAATATGCTTGACCAAGAGAGTATTAAAAAGAGCTATTACTCAAGTAAATTAATAATTGTAGTTAAGATCAGTCACACTAGGCAAAAATGATTTCTAAGGTTCAATTGTATATTGACCAATATATTCTGATCTACACAGAAAAATTTTTCCATCCATAAATTCAATTTTTCGATCATCAGAGATGCTTTACAAGCGAGATCATTAACCATTCCCATGATTTAAAAAAATTAAATAAAAAGTAGATAATTTATTAAATTTAAGGAACGTAATTTCAAACAAAACAAATAGTAATTTGCTAAACACCAAGACACGGAAAAACTAAAATTTTCATAACCAAGCATCTTGATTACTGAAATATATAACTAGTATCTAAAATCAAGAAATAATAAAACATTTCTAAAAAACAAATATTTTTAAATGTCCTTATTTCACAATGGACGCATTTTTTAAAATTCAGGTTCTTCATACAAAGTTAACAAAAATAAAATATTAAAATATTCAAGAAACAGTTTATTTTAAATACTTAAAATTTTTATAAGTATTGTGATTTATCCATTTTTTTATATAAAAAAAAATAAATAAATAATAAAAAAAGTCAAGAACTACAATGTGCATAAATTCATTAAAATTTCAGTGTTCCATACTTATTTGAAACTACAACAGATTTCAAATAGAAAAGCGCTTAACTGAACAGCTTGTACATAATAAATTTCATAAATACACACATGTAAAAAAAAATCAGTAAAAAAATAAAATGCTAAACTCGTGTTGAAATAAAATAACTAAGACTAGTGGCAGGTTGTCAATTTTCATTATATAAAAATAAAGACTAAGAATAATTTATTAGAATTAAAATTTATTTAGAAACCTATTTCCAACTAAATTATGTATAAAAGTAAAAATAGAGAACTATGGCTTTTGAAATACTTTGGCAAATCTTCTCAAATTGAATTAAAAATGTAAATTATTTGTTCACAAATTGTAAAATTAAACTTTTCAAAGAGATAATTTAAACTGTCTTAGCAATTCTTACATTACAATGATTATTATGATTATTTAAATCAATTATAAATATATTGTCAAATTTCTTGTTTCACTCATTTAAATTATATAAATATCATTTATTTTATTATTTAAAAAATATACTTAACTTATTTATCTTTCAGTAAGATACCACATGCATATTTCTAAATAATTAAAACACAAATGTTTTTAAAGTGTTGAAAAGCATTTTCAATTTTTTTTCGTGTATAATTAATATAAGTCTCAAGAGTTTTACATGTTAACTCTTACATACTAAAAGTCAATGAATTGCAGAAATGTGCAGTAATTTTACATATCTATTGATTTTCTTCCCCATAAATATTTTAGGAAAACAAAACAATAAATATATGAAATGAATATCAAAATTTATAAAGTAATTTTAAGCAACAAGCAGCTTAAAAATCAACACTAAATAGTATCCAAGAGCTCTATAATAAATATATTATGCAGACGATTCCACTGTTTACAGATTGTGTTAATTACAATGAAATAAATTTAAAAAATGTTTACAAAAATTGTATATAAAAAAAGAAAGAAGAGATTAATCAATTTTGAAGAACAATATAAAAATTTCTTCACAAAACATTAAGTAAAAACAACATACATCAAATCATAAATTTACTATTTCTCAGATATGATTAATTCCTATTGTATTTATTTTATAAAGTATACAATTTATTTCATCATATCAACATTTAAAATACAATTATTTTCAACCTCTTATGATGATGGGAACAAGACATCTATTTACAGTAGAATATTTGCTTACAAATGTAACTTTGTCATATTTCAATATTAATAAATTTATATTAGAATAAATATAAAAATTTGAGAAATAATGTTCAACTATTCAATAATTTACAAGAAATATTTCCAGCAAAATAGAACTTCATGTACTCAAACGTCACAAGATCCTGATTAATTGCATTTCAAATTTTTCAGGACACTTGCACATTTTTAGAAAGGATAGATTTTAAATAATCCTTTATGAATCTTCAGTAACCCAATTCAATTATTTAATAATCCTCAAAGCCAGAACCAAAATAATTAAAAGTGGATAAAAATGTATTTTAAAATTAAAGAAAATGACTTTTTTAAATCAACACGCAAAAATTTTCTTTTTAAAAAGAAATATACAACAAAATAAAGCAATTCTGAGACTTCCTTAGTTTTTAAACGTATGCAGCTTATCTCATGATTGCTAACAATCACAATCATGCTCAAGAAACAGTTCAAAAACTATATAATTTTCAACTAACTTTTCCCTTTCAATAATTATACTGCTCAAATAAAACCCTTTTCAATTTTATTGCTTAACTATAAGCTTCACAATTTATGCAAAAAAATTACACATTGTAGGGTCAAACTGCACAAGTTGGCAGCTATGCAAATTTATTAGGTTCAATTTAAATATATGAAAAGAAAAATTAATTGTATAGAAAAAAGAAATATGAAAATGTTAACCCATGTCAATTGATAAATATACACAATCATTAAATTTTAAGTTCAGCTGAAAATTAAGCATACATGATGTAAAGTGTGTATCTTTATTTTTCAGTTTTTAAAATTAAATGGAAAATTTTTATGTGAAAATCAAATAAATTTTTATTTTTAAATTGTTTCTAGTAGAAATTTAACAAAGCAAAAGTAAATAAATAATGATATATCAATAGTTTGATTTGAAATAAAAAGACATTGATAATATAAATAATAACAGAAATAATAGTAATAACAAAATTTATGGGTTAAGGAGAAGGGAAGACTAATAAGAAAAACATTGAAATGCAAAAATTTTTAAATTAAGAAAATTTTTAGAAAAAATTAAAAAAATAACTCATAAAATAAAATAAATACATTTAAATCAGTAAAGTAAACATATAACTTTTTATAGAGAAATATATCTATTTATAATTTAACTATTCTTTTAAAATACTATTAGATTATACACTGTTCTATCTTATGCAAACTATTTTAATTATTCACTCCCTTTTTTATAGTTTAATTTTTACAACAGATTCAATTTCATTGAATTTTAAATTGTTTAAGCAAAAGGATTTTAATAGGACTCTGAGCTTCCATAATGTAGTATTTACCAACTTATTAATCCAAAGTCAAGCTAATAAAAAGAACTTACGTACTCTTAATATATTCTCTTTCCAATATTTTAATACTAATTTAAAATAGCATTAGTTTATTGTCCTCTACTATAAATTTAGAATTTATCAATTTTTGAAGTTAATATCGAACAGTCTTAGGAAATTATCAACTTACCTAATACAACAAACAGCTTTCTCTTATTCTGATGTATAACTTGATAATGAAGATCAATTCATATCATTTCCATATTTAAAATATAATTCAATACTAAAACACAACTTATCAAAATTTCTGTGAGCAAGAAAAGTATGTATTTTATAAATACATTCTAAAGAGTTTCAGAAGTGCAATTTTACAGCCAGTAAAATGGACATAAAGCACTGTAAAAATCACACAAAATAGTTCATAAAGTGAATTTAAGATATTTCTGGTGGTTTTTTTTTTCTTCTGAAGATATCACTATTATTAAAAGAAAAATGCTACTATATACATCATCTTGGGAGGTTGTATTCCCAGGTTGCTTTATTTTGGCACTTTTTTGCAGTTTTTAAAAGTAAAGCGCTAATGCATGCATCATCTCGGGAGGTTGTAATCCCCTGGTTGCTTTAATTTCAAGACAAGGACCTTAAATGAAAGGGAATAGAGGAAAAGAAATTCAGTATCTATCTAAGAAATAAAACTACAGTCAACTTCTATTACAACAACCCATTATTAATTAATATGTACAACTTTCGGGGAGTAACAAAAATAAAGAATCTGTACTGATATATGATAACGGTTTCTTTTTTTTTTAAACACAAAATTATTAATGAAATTTAATTACAAAACGTTCTAATGAAAGGAATTCAAAAACAGTTAATGTTAAAACTAAACATTAGTTATTTTCAATAGCTTTATGTGTATTCTATTTTGCTCTTTACAATAAAAACAAAAAAATTATTTACTTAAAGATTGCATTTCACACTCTTCAAAATATACATAAAATAAAAAAATCTAATAAGGAAAGTATAGTGGGGGGAAGCGACTATTTGAATTTTAAATCATAAAAGAAACTAATATGAAACTCCTCTTTCTATAAAAATGTATAAATGTTATTCAAAACTAAACAATGAATAATTATTACATTGCCTTTCATCTTTAAACTTATATAACCTAAAATTAATAATTTCAATATGGATTAAAATAATTTAAGTATTGGGTCCAGATTAAAAAATATTTATTCAGAATTTATATTCTTACAAAGCTATTAATTAATTCTAATTAATACTTTATGTAAATATTTTAGATTGAAGTGATTTCTATTAAATTCTAGAAAGTTCAATAAATGTGATTAAAAGCATAATAATCATAGGGTTGTTGTAAAAAATGTAGACTGTAAAAGTAATTACAATGTTAGTTTAAAAATCTATTATTAATAATCTATTTTTGCTCTGTTACATTGTGCACAACACTACTGCTCACTCTATTAAATGAATTTACTTCTCAATTAAATTTGCAAGTTTGGAGTCGCAATTATAATTTAACAGCAAAAAATTATCAATTAGAAAAAAATCATACGAGTTGAAGCACATTTGTTATTTTGGGAAACACCTATAGGTTAACTTTATAAATATTAAATTTTACTATTAAAAATTTATTATATTGAAACAGACGTTTTAAATTAGTTTAAACAAAATTATTGAGTTTTATAGAACATTCAAACCCAAACTATTTATAGTAAATTTAGATTTTCTAATAATTAAATTAAATAAATAATATATGTTTATAAATATAAAAAAGTATTATATAAAATAGACACTAAAACAATTTAGTTATTTAATTTTATACAGTAATAGAACTAAAGTTTGAGAGCCAGCATTATATCTATACATAACATTAACAAAGAAAATTAAATCAATATCAAAATAATGCAAGGGGATACCTTACAGGCAGTAATAATTAATTGCCCATAAGGTATTCCTATAATTATTTTTATTTCTATAATTTATGATCAAATTATAGAAATAATCAGATATAATAATAGTAATAATAATATATATATAAATATTAACTTGGCTAGTTTGTACTTTATTTGAAGATTTTTTAAATTATGACAAGTGCTAATTTTATAATATAAGGATTCATGCTATAAATTTCATAGCATATTTACAACATAGTAACATGTCTTGCACTTTTAGAACCATCCGTGAATACAGGCATATAAAATGAAAATTGACAGTGATGTGATGAGAAAAACAGCAAATATCTGTGGATCATATCAAGGTACAAGTGAAAGTAAATCTATTTTAAAGAAACAAAAACCGTACAGATCTTTCAAGAAAAAAAATTGGATCTAGTTTGAGAGAGAAAACGTTGCATGTTATAAGAGCGAGTATCATATTTCTTCAGTGCAGCAGTAAAAATCAAGGAATGAAAAGGATGTTGTCTATCAGACATAACCTTAGCGTAGTAATTGAGAGACAGCTGCATTCGTCTCAGGTCTAAAGGCAATTGTTGACAAATCGCATAAAGACTGTACGGGTGATGTGCGGAATGTGGATAAGCATATTCTCAAAGCAGAGTGATGCACAGTATCCAATTTGCGTAAAACAGATGACCTTGCAGACCCAGAGACAACACATCCATAGTCAATACGAGATAAAATGATTGATTGATAGACACGAAGCAGTGACAAGCGATCAGCACCCCAAGATGTATTTGATAATACCCTGAGGATATTAAGCAATCGCTCACACTTCTTCCATAAATGTAAAACATGTGGAAGAAAGGTAAACTTTCGGTCAAATATCACACCAAGAAATTTAATCTCTACTGTCAATACCTGTAGTCATATTAAATAAATATGACTACAGGTATTGAAGTGTTGTTCAGATAGATAATAGGTTCATTATGAAGGCTGGTCTTCTTGCAAAAATGAACGCAGCAACTCTCTTCCTAGAAGACAAAGTAATGCCAGTCTCTGCACATTGTGGAGCTATTTTATTAACAGATGTTTGTAATTGTCTCTCAATTAAACACATATCTGACCCTTGGCAAGATATTTGTAGGTCATCTAGATACATTGTGCTATTAACAGAGGGTGATGAAAATTGTTACTAACATATGAATTAAAATACAGTAACACCTAAAATACTTCCTTGAGGTATACCCTCAAACTGGATAACATTACTGGATGTGAAAGATCCAATACATATTTTAAAATTATAGGAGTGTAGGAAATTTTAGAGGATATCGGAAGATTACCCCAAAAGCTAAAATCATATGATCAATGGAGAATGTTATATTACCATGTACGGTCATATGTCTTCGCAATGTCGAAGAAAACAGAAACTAAATGGTTCCTCTGCACAAAAGCGTTGTGGATTTGGGTTTCCCAATATCCAATGTTATCAAGAGTGGATCTTCCTTTAAGGAAGGCAACTTGTTAGAGCTATTGGTGAATAATTGTAAAGGTTTCGAAGGATCCTTTCAACGATTCAGAATCGGAATAACTACTGCTTCATTCCAAAGTGATGAGAATTTATTTTTAGTCCAGATCCTATTAAAGAAAAGACTCAGTAGTACATGAAATGACTAATCGTCTCACCTCAGGATATGAATATTTTTGTTTAACCTTTATTATGGCTATCTCTTTTTCCAACAAATACTGAGGATAACTTCGAAAATAAGAGGAATTGTCATCATGGCAGTTGAGACATGCCTCCTTCACTGTCAGTTCAAACTATCAAGGCAAACCACTGCACAGCAAGAACAGGTGAGTTGCTTCTGCAAGCATTTCTCAGTAACCAAAGCCAATTACTGACATTAGAAACATTGCAAAGGATTAGGGATATAAGGCTTGATGGGTAAAATCATGTGCGCAGTATGTACATACTGCGAAATATCAGGTGTCACAAAAGTCAGAACCAGATGTTTGTTATATCAATTACAATACCATGCGACTTGACTGTAATGCATCTTATGCCAGAGACCTTCTGATTCTGTAAATTTACCAGAATTTTTTTGCCTGCCTATATAATAAATCCAGCTACTCAGCAGAATTTTTACAATATGTCTAATGGTGCCAAACTTCTCCTAAACACTAATAATCATTTGTATGAATTCATTTCTAGGCAAATGCAAGTTACATTATGTGCCAAAGGTGATCTTACATCATACTAATAAGATTTTTTACAAATCTAAAGTGTATCTTTATTTTTGTAACAACCTGCACTTCTATTTTATTTAAGTTTATATTTAAACTCTGAAAGAAAAATGTTATTTGATTAATGCTTTTTAGATATTAACAAATACAACCACATTTGGTTTCAATAAAATAGATTTTCAATAATTAAAGCAAGCATAGTATTTTTGAATAAATTTTAGAATACACCCAAAAGAAATTATTAATATTTGAATTCTGAGAAAGATAGGATATATATATTTTTATTTTTATAAAAATATCAGATTGATAGCAGACTTAAGCTATAAGTTTTTTGTGATAATTATGAGCAAGAGATGTTTTGAATCCCTTATCAAACTGTTTATAGGTAATATTTTCTTGTCATGAACTTTCAATTTTTCAAACAATGAAATTTATATAATTTTAAACTTTAAGTTTATTTTAAGGAATTGGTAATAAATTATAGAATATTAATATTTTAATTTTAGAACAGCATTTTTCCACAAATCTGTGAGATGATGAAGCATATGACATTAAACTTAAAAACACATCTTTAAGAAGGGGATTTTAAAATATATTTATTGAGTTGAGTTTTAATAATCACTAATAATATGGATACTATGCATACATTAACCATATTGTTGTACTAAAGCCCCCTATTTTTCCAAAGAATATTAGAGAAGAGTTAAGAGAATATAAGCTACACACAGAAATATACTTGGTATCAAAGAAATCTAGTAATATTGTCAAAAAACTTTTCAACAAAAATGGCAAAAAAAAGCTCCAGAAATAAGAAAGAATATCCTTCATTGAAAATTAATAATATAAGACATTATTGAAAATTAATAATATAGAAATTCTGACAAATATTATGTTACAAATTTTTATTTTTTCAGAATATGTTCTGCTCTAATTATGATCTCATTTATGGAAAAATTTCATTAATATATATACTTTGGAACTTAACTGTGAAACAAATAAAAAATAAACAGAGCTAGCAAAATCCATGAATTAAGAATTTCACTGAAAAAGAAATCAAAATACAGCTTCTCTTACATAAACTTGATCAGATTTTTAAAAAATCTCAGACAAACTTAAAAAATAATCAGTAAAAAATATAATAAATAAATTAGGTACAGAATACAATCCCACAATATAAATTTAACCATAATTGAAACTAAAGGCACTCCAAAATATGCTTAAATAGTACATCATCTTTTCAATTTGATGACAGTAAATTTTCTTAAACCAGTAGAATTATTTTCAGTAAGGAAATTATTCTTTGTATCAAAAATATCCTCATTGAATTTTTAAGTACAGTTAAATATTGAAGATACACATCTTGTAATATATTATTAAATAAAAAATTTTTAGATATTTTTCTTATCTCTTTATAACTTTTAATTTTAAAGTAATTCTTGTTTATCATTTCTCCCATATTCCTCTTTCCAATCCTATAGATACACAATTTTTAGATACACAACTGGTAAAATATTTTAGTAGAAGTCTTTAGTTAAATAACATTAACAAAGACATATCTAACTTTGTATGCTTTATAAATTAAAAAAAAAAAAAAAACTATTGTCAATAAAGCAAAAACACAATATCTGTAACAAATGTACTAGAGTGATTTAAAAATTCAGTACCAGAAGATACAACCATACAAAATATACTCAAAAAAGATTAAACTTTTGCTCAAATAGCTTAAAGAAGCAAATTGAAAATAATACTGCTATAGTAATACAAATAAATAAAAATATAGAAACAATTAGATTTCCAAAAATTAACCAGCATAATTGTATTTCCACTTCAAAAGATTTTGTATAATTATAAAATTTTAATGTATTGGATGAAAAAAGCAATTTATAATGACTGTAGTATTTGAACACAAATCTTTTTTCGGTCCCATTAAATAAATTGTGCTAATAAATCGAGAGGATTGCTATAAACTGGTATATCAGATGCTAATGATTTAAAAGTCTACAATTAGAAATTAAATATTAAAACTAAACAATCTTTAAATAACAATTAATGCATTATTTTTTAATTTTGTGAATAGTATACATTCTTTCTTTCATATTGCACATGCTTTGCATTTACCTTACATGAAAATATTTGTCACTATTTTTAACAACATTTGTCACTATCTCTATAACTTCCAGTTTAAAATTTGTCTTGTATTTTAGATACTTTAGTGTCCACATGATTATATATAAATATGAATATTTTCAGGACAGAACAACTCAGGTCAAGAGAAAGATGGGAAATCACAATAGCAAATAACTGTAATAATCTGAGGAAGTGATTTCGCTCTTGAATGTAATTGGACAAAACTGATTATAGCTGAAATACATCAGCTAATTAGTGACACCACCAGTTGTTTTATAAAATTTAAATGATATTTCTTTTAAAACATTGTTGCAAGCTTTTATGATGGAGATTATTTTAATCAGATAATTCACAGCTGAATATATTATGCACAATGAAACTCAAAACTTTTTTGCACATAATTCGCAGATTATATAAGATAAATACAATATATATATTTTTTTATATTCCCTATTATTCTCATTCTTCTAAAAAAATCAAAGAAATTACTACATTATATTTATATCATCCTATTTAACATCTTTACCTTGAGTGCTATTCTAGTTTGAGTTCTACTTATAACCTTAACAATGCTGAACATTTATTTTTTATATATGTAAATTAGTATATTATTTCTCAACAATTTTTTGAATACCTGTGTCATTTTTAAATAGCTTAATACTTTTCTTTTCTCTAGAATCAGTAAGTAGAAAATTTCTTCACATTTTCAGTAATTATGAATATTATATAAGTTTTTTTTAAACAATTTAATAATGACCTCTGTATGAATGCTTGATCGAAATTTTCTCTTAATTATTTATGATTATTTAAAAATTACATCATTTCACTTGACAGTTGTTTGTACTCTAACAATTAAAATTACTATAAAACATATATTAATAAATTGATGCCAAAATTTTTAAAAATAAAATTAAAATAATGTGGAAGAAACTGCATTTGGTGCTTTTGGTAATAACTCACAAAAATGTTTTATTTGAAAAATCTTTTCAATTTAACTTCCAGATTACTTGCTCGATAGTTCAATAAACATACCTAATCATTTCACAAGTTAAAAAATATATTTAATTATTTATGCATTATCTTGTAGAATTATTAGTCATAATTGATTTTTTTTCATAAAAGTAAATAAATCTAAAAATGTTTGTTTTAAAATTTGAATAAGAGTATAAAACTTTAATACCAAGAATTAATATGAACATATTTAATATGATAATTGATATGAACTGAAAATTTTTCATTATAAAAACATTAAGATAGTAAATTTTCATAATCGTCAGTTAATACATAAAATAAAACAAATGAATGGCAGATTTCTCTTTAACTAAACAAAAATAAAATACAAAAGAAAACATAAAAAAATTAAATATATTTTAAGCTCAATTAAGCATTAATGATTTTTTAAGTTTTATTTATATAATAGGTGATATTTATATCATAATAGGTGATATGAATTATATTCCTACCTTTTGACTATTATTTTGCATAATAAATGCAGCAGTAGCAGCTTCTTGAGTAATTTGATTTGTAGAAGCAATTTGTTGAATGGCAGTAGTTAAAGATTCCTGGGGATAGCTGGGTGGATTAGGGTTTTGAAGAGAATACATATTACTTTGTTGCACAGAGTTTCCAGGAATAGAAGCATTATTTAAAAGAACTGTTCCTCCTACAAGATTATTGGGTACAGCATTTGGTGCTTGCCTCACTAGATATTGGTTACTTGATGATGAAGGAACAGTATTCTGAGTATTCAAGGTCTGCTGCAAAATAGGTGTCCTGTTAGGAAGATAAACTTGTTGTACATTATACATTTGATTCACTGGTTGTTGCTGTTGAAGCTGTTGCTGCTGTTGTTGTTGCGGCTGCATATATAACGGACCACCTTGTTGTACATTTCCAAAGTTCATATTTGCTGTTTGATTATTAGGATTAGAAATTGCATTGACAGTTTGATTTGGAGCCTTTGAAACAAAATTCATCAATACTTTTGCGAAATTTTGATTGTTGTTGAAAGGAACAGTTCGATTAGGAGGCACTTGACTATGGAAGTTAACAGAACTTTGTATGTGGATATTATTGTTATAGCTATTATTATTTGTAACAATGGCAGGCACAGTTCCACTAGCAACATATTGGGTGCCTGAAAAATTAGCACTCTGTGAAACATTAATATTCTGTGGCATAGATCTGATATTTAAATTTTGAGGTGAAGTAGATAGAGCATTAGAATATGTCACATTGGGTAAAATTTGCATACTTGAATTACTACTCACTCTAGTAAGTGTTGGTGAACTTCTAAATGTTGCAACAGATGGTCCAGCAGCTTGTGGAATTATCTGGGACATACTCACAAGAGGAGAAGCAGCAGTTCTTGAAGATGGTGAAGGATTTGTTGGTAAAACAGTCAGTGAAATACTGGAAGGCAAAGCAGGTTGAGGAGTAGGAGGATTTGTTCCAGAATAAACACACTGAGAAAAGGGAGAATTAGCAGATTCTAATCTTTCTTTTTTAACTTGAGCAGGTGTTAAGATTCTCTCCTCAGAATGTGATGCTGCACTTTCTGGACGAGTTGGAGTGATAGGACCACTACCTCTAGATGGTGTTTCTCTAGAATCTTGAAACAAATCATTACGGGAAACATTTTGTAAGAGAGGGGAATTATTAGAGGACATAGGTGCAATACCAGGAATTGGAACAGTGCAATCTACACCAGCAGATTCCAGTTCATCACTAATTGCATTTATCTGAGTTTGCAATTTCTCAATGTGATTAGGATCTAGCCCTGAATTTGTATTTACACATGAATTCAAACCTCCTAATTTAACTCTAGCTGTATCTGAAAGTTCATTTTGAAAAGACTCTTCACTTGTATGAGATGAATTAGCAGCAAATTGGCAAGATGGCATTTCTTCTTCTTCCTCTATAAGCTCTTGTTTTATTTGAAGAGGTGTTTTAAGTGGTGGTTGTTCTACTTTCAAAAAATGTTCAGAAAGTCTTGTAAAAGAACCAAATCTTACAAACCACTTTTTAGCAACCTGATATATTTCTTGTGTCTTTAGGGCATTTTGATATTCATTCTGCTTATTTTTAAGTTTAGACAGATCCTCTACCGATTTGTTAGTTTGTTCTATAAGGGTAAGAAGACTAGACTTAGGATTTTTATCCAAATCTAAAATACCCAAAACAGATAATGCTTCTAATTCATAGATATGTTTTGTCAAAAATGAATTGCTTTCATTAGCATTGTGATTTGCTTGTTTTTCTTCTAATTGAGGAGATTTTTCAGTTTGTTCAACAACTTTCAAATTAGAAGCACCAGCTAAATCAGGGTTGTTTTCAGATACATTATCACTGGGAGGATATGATTCATCTATCTGCAAGCTAGGACTTTCAGATTCAATGCCTGTTTCAGAACAACTTCTTACAAAGTCATTTGAAATAACAGGAGCCATAGAAACATTTTGAATGTTTAAATTTTGATTTTCAAAAGACTCTGTTCCCATTTGAATTACTTCTGATAGGAAAGAAGTTATTTCCAGTTCAGAATTAGTCATTAAATCAGGCTCAATTGCATTATTACAATTGAATTGCACACTGTTATCTAAAGTTGAATTGTCAACAATTGCATTAACATCATTTTGTGTTTGTGTTATTTGCAGACTGCATGTATTTAACAATCTATTGAGATCAGGCTGGGCAGAATAATTTGTATTGTTAGGAGGAGCAAGAGTGCTGAGTTCCACTGAATTACTTCTAATCATTGTGTTTTCTACAGACGGTGTAATTTGTATACCACAGCGATTAATCAGTCTTGTTATTTCAGGTTCAACAGGAAAAGTTGTATTTGGTATGGGTTGCCTGCTTCCAGCTATCGCACTCCTAGGCATATATATTGGAGCACGAATTGATTGTGAAACTGCACTGGGTTGAGGAGCAATATTTCTAATAATAATACTGTTATTAGGGACATTTATAGGTGCTTGTACACTTCTAGCAGCATTAGGAACATTATAAGGAAGTCTAATATTATTAACTGGAGTTCTAATATTCATATTAGATGGCAAACTTGTATTTTGAAATGAATTAGCAGGTGAGGGCTGAGATTGAGTCCTCATAGCCAGCTGATTGACTGAGGGCATACTAAGAGAATTACTAGGGATTGAGGAATTGACTTTACTTTTAGATGTACCTTTAGTCATCTCATTTTGATAATACACACTAGACAAAACATAATCTCCATTATTTGAATCTGAGGCAGAATAGTTAGCAACAACTACAGTAGGGACTGATGGCATTAGATAACTACCATATTGTTTACTGTTTGGTGGTAAAACAGTTTTAACCGAAGAAGTATCTTGAGATAATTCGATACTTGATGTAGGTGTACAAGTCTTTGAGTTATTTGCAGTTGTTGGAGTTATTGAAATGCTAGAAACAGAGTTTTGAATTGAACTAACATTCAGTTCTGCTGGATTATCTGGGGAAAAATCTTCAAGTTCTTTATCAGGATCTGGAAATGTCATTAAAAATAAACCCTTATTAACATTTGTAACTGAAACCTGTTTCTGATTTTGCTCTATATTTTTAGGCAAAATTTTAGGAGGTATATTCAATAAACTTTGTGGTATTGATTGACTAGAATTACTTTGAGGTTCCTTTGTTTTCTTTTTCTTTTTTACTGTTGTATTTACAGTATTTGTTGAAGATTTGTTTTCAACTTTCTTTGATTTTTTAATATCAGTTTTTTTCTTCTGTTTGGCTTTTTTAGTTGTATCAATATGATTCAATTTTTTATTATTTTCCACCCTATTATTTTCTTTAGGTGATAAACTTTTAAGGTGATTATACCCCTTATCAAAATTAGACTTGTCAGCTTTATCACTATACATTAATCTCTGTTTTTCAGATTCTGGCAAGTTTTTTAATACTTTACTCATAATTTTACTTTTGGAATTATTTTGCTTACCTAGAGAAGTTGTCTTTTTTATATTGGTTTTCTTTTTAGATTTTAATTGTTTCACTGATGCAGCAGTTATAGTATCTCTACATATAACACACAAAATGTCCTTTTCATTTTCACTATAAAACTGCACTTCACACCATTTACATTTCTTCCTATTAAGATTTTCAGCTTTTTGTAATCTGCTAGTTTCAATTGAACATACTGTATTCACCATACTTGATAAAAGCTTTTGTACAGTGCAAACTGAAGGCGGCAGAATGCCACTTGTTTTTTTAATACCACTTCTCTTAAGTTTTGGCTTATCTGTTTTTGTAACAGCATTAAGATCGGAATTTTGATTTATATTTCCACCATTAAATATACTTCTAACTACTTTACTACCTTTCCTATTTTTCATATTATAATCTTCCATCTCTTGCATGATCCGAGAAAGGACATCACTATCAATCATAGTATTTTGAGCCGAACTAGAAGATTCAATTGCCTTTGGCTTTTTCTTTTTAGGTTTCACAGGAGCTGGCTGTTCAGGTAAAGATGGATCATATATTTCTTTGACAGCTGCTGAATCAATGGGTTTTAGGGTTTCCAAGTTATTTACATTTTCTTGATCTTCATCATAATCATACATGTAAGTCTCATAGTCGAAATCTGAATCTGAATCAGAGTCAGTCTCAATGCGTCTTCGTCTCGGAGTAATTCTCAGTTTTTCAGATTTTTTATGCCTTGGAGTATGTTTCCAGGTAAGAGAAATACTTTGATCTAAATTTGGACTCCATTCTACATCATCTTCATAGGTAAGTTTTTTTCTTTTCTTTTTTCTGTGTGATTCAGGTGGTTTATATTCATCATCAGAAGAGTTATACCTATCTGCTTCAGATGACTGCCTACGTTTTTTATTTAAAAAATTCTGCCTATTCCTCCTATATTCTTCAAATTTAGAAAGTCTCTGCATATTCCGAATATTACGCCTGTTATGCTCCCATGCTTGCTCTTCATAATTATGCCAAGAATCATACTTAATAGCTGGGTATTTCTGCACTACTTCTTCACTTAATCTTTCAAGAACAACCCAACATGGTTTTTCACATTGTTTTTTTCTAGAATGAAAATATGATGCATAAGAATAAATATTTTAAATATATTTCCATGTGTGCATACCTGCAGTATTCTTCAAACAAAAAATAGTTCTTTAATGAATGGCACAAAACATAAATTTCAAATTATGATTCATATTAAATATCAAAAACTTAATAAATATTTCATTTCAGCAATTTGTAAATATCAAGTGAAATATTCTTAAAAGTTAAAAAAATATACATTTGTTTTTAAACAAGGTTATGTAAAATAGTAGACTGAATGTGTATAATATTATACATTCACTTTTTACACACAATGATTAATTTAACTAGAATCTATATCTTTAAAATGGATTCTGGATCATGAAAAAAAACCATCTTTAAAGTAATACATATCAAACTGAAAAAACATAAAACTACCTACTCATTTAGCAACTCTGTAAAATATAAAGGTCTTTCCAGGAGGTAATTGAAGATTTTATCCTCATTAAGAGTTCTGCTGATGATTTTATATTTCTTGTTTACAAATGAATATCTTTCAAATCAGGATGCAGAACCTCTTTTTAATTTAACTGCCACTTAACCATTACTTCTTGCACACTAAAAATAATTCTAAACAGACCTAATTATATATGGCTACCAAAAATCTACACTTGAGGTGGGAATTGAATTTGCTAACTGAAGAGAAAGCCAGTGTATGAACCCCTTCGTGACGGGTAGCGCAAACGCACGCTTATCGCGGAGGCCGGCAGTGTCTAACGCGAGCATCTTTTCAAGGCAGGGGGCTTTTTTGCTATTAAGCCTAAATCCATGAAATTTCTGAAATATCAACGCCACATTCTTTATGATCAGAATATATTATAGTATTACTATCAAAATCTGTTTCGGAATCAATATCTGAAATATTTTGCATCATTTCTGCTATTTCATGCACTGTTAAACATTTTTGATGCTTCGACATTGCAACAGTAAAAACGGAAAGAATTCACGTCTAACAAGATCTAATTTTCTAAAAATCTGCAAGCCGAAATACCCAACGCTTTAGCGAAAATAAAACTTCTCTTCTAACAATAAACAACTACCAAGTGCGAATTTAAAGAGATGTCATAAAGCATGCCATTCGGAAACATTTATTTCCCCTTTTGCTTATATAATCAAAAACACGTGTATGTGAGTCATGCTTCTCTCATTTCGAGTAGAAGGTCTAATGTACATGTATCTGAAACCATATGGACATACAGTGCCATCTTGTGGCAGAAATTATAGTTTTTAAAACGTTCCAGGGCACTGGCACAAATACGTGACAGTCGGGGCTGAACGGGAAAACGCTCTGACAGGTCTGCGTATCGGCGGGGAAGTGAGTGTGTTCGTTGCTGGCACGTAGAAGTGACAATCGACGCGAAGAGGTTAAATCTATCAGCTCAGCTTCCTTTCCTGATATTTCTGCTAGAATACTAAGACAAATATTGCAATACAAAATATCTATCTAATTAGATTTGTTATACAGAAAATAAATAACTATTAGACTGTGATTGCCAAATGCTAATTTAATAAAATCAAATTAGAGTTTTCATCGTTTGTTCTATGCATATAAAGTCAAAATATTCACAGCTGTTAAAATTTATCATTTAAATTATATATATCTAAGTTTTGCAAGTTGTAGAACTCCTTGAATTTTTTCACAAACTAATTCTTAAGCTTTACCTCTAAATAAGACAATTTTACAACAAGCTACATAGCTTTTAATTATTAATAAAAAAAATTTGACTACTTATGGAACCACTTCACAAGTCAGGAGTAATGTAAGACTTGAGCTTATATGTAAAGATTTAAAATTCCAAGTGTAAAGGTAGGCTTTTTATATCTTAGGTGTTGATAAAAATATATTCTGGAACTGAAACTCTGGGGACTCATTAGAATAGCCATCCGAGTAGTTATTCTGCATTAAGCCTTTAAAGTTTATGGAAACATTCAGAACTGCCAACTTACTAATAAAACAACAAAAGATTCACAAACAAATTTTTGAAAGTTTTTCAAATCTGAAATAAGTTTTCTTTACAATACAAAAAATGTAAAAAATCAAACATTTAATGACATTACAAAATGATACTGGTTAATTTAAATATTAACTTTTGCATTCTCTTATACTCAGAAATAAAATTTTCTTTCAATCTATGCTGAATTTAATTTTATTTAAATATAATAGTTTAAAGATAAATACAACTCGGAATTTTTAAAAAAATTATAATATAGCTAAAAAATGCTTTAAAAATATTTACTAGTACTATCTTTGCAATAAATTTTATAAAAATTTAAAAAATATGATAAAATTTTGACAGCAAATAATTTTAAAAACTACATACTGATTTTGCAACAATTTAGTATAAATATATTTTACTTGAAAGAAATTATAACACTATTTTTATAAAGGAAAAATATTTACAACAATAATTAATCAAAGTACAAGTTACAGAAATGTCAACACACTGTTGACATTAGTGCAATTCATTTTTCCTAATTATTTTAGGTATTTCTAATTATAATAAATGCAATTATAATATTTAAAATTAAATAATATTTGACAGAGAAATCTTATTTTAGGTTAACAGAAAAAAATCATTCTTGTTAACCTTTAAAAAAAAAAAAAAAAAAAAAAAAAAGTTTGATTAATAAAACTTAAAGTAATATCTAAAAATTTCATTCATTGCTTCATAGCTTTCAAAATTTAGTTAACTTAATTATCCACATAATGTACATACATTGTATTTCAAAAAGTTTTTTTTTTTTTTTGGGGGGGGGAGTACATTAAAATTTAATAATGGGTACAATAAATCAAGAAATTAATTTGTTAAACCAATTTTGAATTGATTGATTTAATAAATAAATCACTCTTGAAAGGAATTTTTTTTTAAATTAAGCACTGAATTAGAAATTTCAATATAAATACCAAGCCAATATTTCTATTTAAACAATATAAAATAGTAAAGCTTGTTTTTGATAATTATTTCAATTCTTCAAAAGTTTAAAAAAAAAAAAAAAAAAATCAGGCAATAGTCAAGAGCAATCACTATTTAATTTTTCTTTTAAAGGAGCCAAATATTTCATAAAACTGAGTTAGACAGCGCATTCTTCATGGGCACCATATTTAAGACATTATCATTTTACAACATATAACTAAAAAATTTCCTGAACTTGGAAAGTTTGGGAAATAAACACCATATACAAGATACACAAGTCACTAGTGTACAAATCTTGTCTTTTCTAAAATTTTAAATCACTATCTCATTTAAAAAAGTACTTAAGGACCTTTTGTTTTACCTTTTAATGTTATAAACATATATTAAACTTATTTGTTAAGAGAAACAATTTATATCTTTGCAAAGATTTCTTCTGTCAAAGGGAAAAAAGGATAAGCTCTGTAAAAGAAAGATGTAAATATAAAAACTTTATTCACATATCAATGATTTAATGACCATAAAACTTAAAAAAAGAAGAAGTTTAATTTCTGGCAGAAACTTTCCTGAGAAACTAAAACTTTTTCCAAGTTATTAAATACAAACACATGCAATTTTTTTAATAGTGTAAATTTTAGTAAGCCTAAAAAGCCACTAAAATTTTTTACATGAAATTTGAAATTTACAATTGAAAATTTAAAGTGAAATATTGCAACTTACAAATACGCTTCAAATCCACTACTCAGAGAGCTTGATGACCTTTTAAGAAATACAATTAAGGCAATTAGTTATCTTTAAAAATACAATATTAAAATTTTAATTATTCTTTAATACAATCTTGTTATATTAAAGATGTTATTTAATATTCAAACAAACACTTACATTTGATTTTCATCAGGCAAATCAGAATCAGAACTTGTAGGCATCCTAAACAATCATTTACAAGATATTAAATTTTTAATTCATAAGAAATATTAAGAAATAATTCATCATTATGGTTTAAGTATGATACCAAAATAATTAATAAAATAATAAGAAATCAAAATGTTATTATCAAAAATTTCTCATGTATAAAATTTAAAATGAAAAAGTTTGTTAAGATTAATATCATAAAGTGTATACAAAGCTAATATGATACATCATTTCTAAATTAATAACAGGGTTTTTCTGTTTATGATTAATTGTTGAGTTACAAAACTTAAAATTTGTAAAATTATACTTAAATAAAAAAATAATAACAACATTTGATACCTCCTCTTCTAATTCTCAAGCTCTAATTCAGTGAATATTACATTTACACATGATTTTTATCAAGTATCAAAAATTTTAAAAAATGCTCACACAACGTGAAAATTATAAAATTCAATTTAAAAAAAAAAACCTCATCTTCAGTAAGAAATTTATTACACAAACCAATATTAACGAATTCTAATTATTTCTAATCAAAATTATTTGAGAGAGATCTATCAAATACAGATCAGATAAAAACTAAAGAAATGGATTTGTCCCCAAGCCTACATAAGCTAATCCAGTAGCCAACCTGTAGATTTGTGTGTCAGAATCAATTTTTGCAAATTTATGATGTAACTTGGGATGTGCATGCACAAAATTTATTTGGGTTATTGTAACCCTTGTTACTGTATGTTTCATTTATTTTACATTTGTATTTCCTGTTAAAAAAAAAAAAAGAGAGAGAGAAATTTGTTTTCGAAGGCGATGAAATTCAAATTTTCATATTTGTGTGAAGAATGTCAGGTATGGATGTTAATAAATTTAATTAGTGTTTTCTTTTTTAAATGGAATATGAATATTGTTTAACTAGTATTGATAATTCTTGTAAAAGTAATGTTTAGGTGAGTGCTTTTACTTCATCAAAATTGATGTTGTATGTAATAATTTGTAATGTGCTCAATATGTGGAGAAATATTTGACATACACTTAAGTTTATTGTAATTCTTGCTAATTAGAAACTTCAGTTTTCCTAGAAATGTATTTCATTTATGTTATTTTACTGTTTGGTTGTCATCAGAGCTAGATTACATTTACACTGGTGATTTTTTTACAGTGCGGATGACGGGTTAGTTGAAGTCTGAGTTTTCAATGCATGTCCATTAATTGAATGTCTACAGTAATAGATAACATTTATACTGATTTTTTTTAAGATGGGTACCATTGGCCAGTTAATTAAAACCTGAGTTTTCATGGAAAAAAAAATCTATGCTATTTACCTTCTTAATTTAGTTTTATTGTCCAGATGTCTCTCATTCTAGTTGCATTTACACTGATGTCTTTTTAAGGTGAGCACGATTAATTAAATCCGGCCCAGTTTATTATAGTTAATAAACATTTCTTTAAAACTATGTTATTTGCATTATTAATTTAGATTGGTAATGTAGTTATTAATATCTGCTTAGTATTGTTATATACTGTGTATTTTTAAAGTGCTTTCCTTTTCGTTCACTAAAAGAAAATTATTTAAAAAAATGATTATATACATTTTACTCAACTAGTAAAAATAGTACTTAGTCATTTTATATTTGTTTTGTTATGTGTTGTCTGTGTGAAATCAGTTCCTTGTTATTGGTTTTATAATATTTCTATAGTAAATATTATAAAATAACTTGATATTGTAATGTTTAAAGTTCAAGTTGTGGGATCAATATTTAGAAAACCAGATATTTGGAAAGGTGATATAATCATGTTGGTGAGATAATTTAAGCACTTGATGACTTTTACAGAACTTCAATAAAACTACCACACACTACCAGAATAAACATTTTATTTATAAAAGAGCTACTATTTATTATATTTTAATGCTTACAAAGTAAATTAAACATTTGACACTTATTCACTGGTGTTTCCATTATTTTGATAACCACCTGTAAAATTATTAACTATTCTTTAAGATTTTAAAAGCTCCCAATAATATTTGATATAGAAAAGATAAAGGCTAGAAAACATTTACCATTACTTTATTCTAGTGATTAAGCAATCACAAGTTTTTAAAAAATTAACAAACTTACAAGAACTATTATTATGTTAGTTTTATATTGGATGACATTTGTATTATTCTTAAAATTTGTTTTGTAAACCTGTGTCTACTTTTTGAACACAAGGTTTATTCAATTAGGACCTATGGTCTAAAGAGAATTCTGAGTTATAACAAATGTTGATGCTTAAGGAAGAAGTTCAAACCACAATTTGAATTTAAAACAACAGCATCCACTATCCAGCAACTAGATAAGTGAAATTTTAACAAAGAATAATGCCAATCATTTTTAAAGCACTTTCAAGTAAAATTATGTTATAGGTCAAAGAATACCTTACCTCAATTAATACAATGAAAATTAACAAAACATAATTAAAATAAAAAAATTAAATATATATTAAATTAATAGTTGAACCAAAATAAAATGATAAACAGTATTATTTAACATACAATTAATCATTAAAAAAAATTAACTTAATTGCTTCAAAGTATATAATTTAAAAAAAATAATCTTTACAATTTTTAATAAATTTCCCACACTTTACAATCATAAAATATACTTTACAACAATAGTCAATACTAGAGAGACATAAAAGCAAAATCATTCAACAAAAACTGCTCGTGATTTTGAAAATAATTAAAGTCACTAATTTGATTATACTTAAGAAATAATGTTCCTTATTATTACAATAATCTTTAACACTCCGTCGGGCGCGCCTGGAATTTCCCTCCGTCGGGCGCGTTGCATCTGAGAGATGCATATAGCATTTTAGCAATACAAAATTGTTTTACATGATTTTAACAGTGTTCCTTCTTTTTCTTTTTAGTTCCAGAATCTTTCTGGAACTTTTCTTTCTTTCTTTTTTTTTCTTTTCCTCTTTTTTTTTTAAATGAAATGCAAATTACAGAGTTTAGGGAATACAAAATAATACAATTACAAAACAAAAAACATACAAATACAGAAAATAACAACAGAAAATTCTGTAAAAAAATTAAATATACATTTATTTATTCATCAGAATCATAATCTAATTGAGGCTGCTCTTCAGAGCATTTTTTACACATCATAACGGCATGTTCCAAACAAAAATATTCGTTACATTTTGTGCAAGAATATTGTGTCATTCTGCTTTTCTTGATTCCGTAGCATGTAGAACACCGCTTTCTCTTATTTGGAACGTCAGAAGATTTTACTGCATTTCTATGTTCTGGAGACGGTTTGTAATTTTCCAGCTTCCTCTGTAAATCTCTTGATAAATTAGTTTTTGTGAGGCGTCTAGTGACTTTTTCATTTGTTAGCTGTTTCACTAATCCCCTTAAATACTCTCTTCTGTTTTTTACTAAATTTTGATTGCCTAAAAAAACCACTAGTCCATTTATTGCTGAAATATTCAGCATAGAATAAAATATGACCATTGGCCATCTTCTGGTGTTACGGGCACAATTATATGTCCCACACATTTTATCAAGAGCATCCACTCCAAACTTTGTGAAAACCCGAAAAAAGTAATTATTTCGGGTTTTCTTTCGTCTCCCGTTTCACAATCAATGGAGTCATCCGTATGCATACTCGATGCAAGTAGGACATTTTTTTTATTCTTTGAGATGTATGACACCAAAGTGCAAGTTTCAGAAAAGCCAAAGAGACTTGAATGAACTTCTCGCTTTTTTGTTTTTACAAAGTTAGGAGGTATTTCTTTCTTATTTTTTCTTAGAGTACCTACGTATGAAAGTTTCTTCTCTTTCAATTTTTTTATTAGGTCAATCGATGTGAACCAATTATCAGCTGTAATGTTTCTCCCGATGTTGAAAATTGGTCTTACTATCCTAAGAACGACATCTGAAGCTGCATTGCTTACATTATATGGACCTTCTGGTTGTTTTCCGGCATATATTTCTAAATTTGACGTATATAACACTTTTGCGTCAACCATGGCAAATATTTTTATTCCATATTTACAGGGCTTTGTCTGTATATACGGAAAGGGCACTTTCCTCTAAAGCCTTCTAACTTTTCGTCAATAGTTACGTTTTGCCCCATGCAATAATTCCTTTTGCAGTTTTCGACAAATATTTCAAAAATCTCCCTTACTGGGGCTAGTTTGTCTAATTTCTTCCTCTCATCTCTTGTTTCTTTGTCATCAAATCTGCAGCATCGAAGCAAAAATTTGAAGCGCTTTATGGACATTACTGTCCTAAACATTTCTACTCCCATTCCTTCTGTGGACCACAATTCTTCTAAAATTTGTCTATTACTTCGTAATAGACCTGCTAAATAAAGCAGAACAATGAAAGCTTTAATTTCAATTCTATCTGTGTCTCGCGCGTCTCTTTCTCTACTAAAGTTACCTCTAACTGAACAAATAAACTTATTCGTATTAATGACAATTATGTCGAGTATTTCATCCGTAAAAAAACAGTTCCATGAATCGTATATAGTTCTTAGATTTTTTGCAGGACCTATTACGCCAGGTAATTTAGTTATAATATTATGTGCCCTTCGTTTAACATTTTTACAACCTATTGATTTTGCCCATCTTGTTGCTTTATCTTTACCGATAAAATTATCACCTTCAGAATCAAAATCATCTTCAGTTTCTGAAACACTACAATCACTTTCAGTGTCT
Organism: Latrodectus geometricus; assembly: GCA_026290005.1. Taxonomy (NCBI): domain Eukaryota; kingdom Metazoa; phylum Arthropoda; class Arachnida; order Araneae; family Theridiidae; genus Latrodectus; species Latrodectus geometricus. The sequence continues at coordinate 45,396 of JAPDSC010028726.1, forward strand.
GAAGGAAGCTCACACTTTTCTAATATATCTTCTTCATCCTCAGTTTCGTCTAAGTCTTCTTCATTTAATTCTTCTTCTCCATCACTAAATAAAATTTTCTGTGCGATTTCTAAATCTTGCGGATTATTCAAATCTAAGTATTGCTTCGAACTCATCGTAAGAACAACCGTAGTCGGGCGTGTGCATCTGACGAATGCAGAGCATCGAATAAACTCCAGAAAATGTAATCTTTTCTCCTTCAAACTCAAGGCCAACTGCATTCCTGAGTAGTAGGGGACCGGAAGGGCAGATACTTTGAAGGTCAAGGTCATGAATTCCTATTTTCGGTAGAAAACCAACGATTTTACGAGTCTTGCATCTGAGAGATCACGCGCGCCCGACGGAGTGTTAAATATGCTCATTTAATACTTTTAAAAATTGTGTTTAATATCAATATTTTTATTCTGTAAAAATGGTACAAGGTAAAATGAATACTTTTCAGTAAACTGAATTGGAGGAGCTGTTCTAAAAATAATTGTAAAGAAATACTTGGAAATATATCTCTCAATACATTTAAAGATTAGAACAATAATTCCTCTTTCAAAGAATTTTGTTTTAATGTTATTTTCTTGAGAATAGAACCTTTACCTTAAAGAACAATTTATTACAAAAATTTGAATTTAGTTCAAGGACAAGCACGTACACTAATATTTTTAAAACAACACACAAGAGAAGATTGAGTACTTAAGCTTAGAAATGTGATGCCCTATATTTTAACTGAATAATCTATACAAAGTGTGCAACGGGATTTTTAAGAAAACTTTGAAATGCTGGAGTTTAAATCTATTTAAAAGGCTTCTAAATTATCATAAAACAGTAAAATAAAAGAAGATTGTAAGAACTAAATAAGTATTAGCATTTGAATTTTATAAGCCTGTACTTTTTAAAATAATTTTACAGTACATGACTTTTAACATTAAAGTCATGAAAACTGATTTCCAGCAATTTACTCAATCAATATGCATTCATTAAAGTAACTAATTATGTATGCATAGCTTTAGCATAATATTTAAAAATACAGATTACAAAGCAAAATTATACGTAAGAATTTAGGTACTAATCAATTAAGACTCCCTCAGTACATCTGGAAGAGTTTAGTTTATTGCCTCACTGCCATTATCTGACTTAAGTTTGTTCATATTGTGAAATTTGATTAGCAAAACATTTTTGCTTTTAAAGTAAATAAATATATTTTGCTTCTTTAATAAAATATTTGTGTCACATTTACCCTAAAAAATTGCACAACTGTAAGGATAACCGAATAAGATGTAAGTAAATGAATCATTCACTTACAAATGAGAAGTGGAATTAATTTCATGTGTGCCTTCTGTCTGGTTATGTGTTACCTCTGGACTTTCAATCATATCTGTCATTTCTGCCCTTTCCAAAGAAGACATTCTAGGGTGACACATATTAGGAATCAGGAATTCAGTGATTAAATATAGTTCTTTCATTATACAGTTAAATGCATCAGTAAGAACTTTTTAAATTTCACAACTTAACCCTCTAGGGATGCAGAAAACATAATCTCACAGCAAAAGCCCATTTTTTCCCAGTACAGCTCTTAACCATTTCCCCCTTCAAAGCTTACTTGATTATTTTTCTCTCCAATGAAATGAATGAAAATGAGGGCAACTGTTATTATGTATTAAGTAAATATAATAGCTCCCTTGTTGAAATCCCATGATCCCCAGAGGGTTAAGAATTTAGAATTGATTTTCATTTTTATGTATATGGCAATAAGAAATAAATGCAAGAACTACAGATATAAAAAAACATTTTGTGAAAATTTTAACATAGTAGAACTACTAACTTAAGATCAATTAGTAGTTATTTTCAAAAACAAGCTAATTAATTGAAGGTTATATGAAAATTATAAGAGCTAATGGGATTTATCCATGTTGAGATAAAGATTTGTTTCTTACATGCTAAGAGTTTATTTTTAAGATTAATTTAATTTCTCAAAATGGCCAATTAAATTACCGGGTATCTCCTGATATTGTCTGTGTTAATATTGATTATAAATATAAATGTATGAAACAACTGGCTTTTGTTTATTGATTATTCAACATATAATTAAGTTTAAAAAATTACATGAACAGCAAAAATATGTTTCAGAAGGCATTAAAATTATTTTAAAAAAATGTTTTCATACAATGTGTAATAAATGCTTATTAACTATTTATGAACTCAAAATAATTCTTAACTTCAATTAAAATAAGGAAATGAATTGAATGCTTAATTTATGTAACCACGATATCAAGACTGTTATCTGTAGTAGTATGTCAAAGGATAATTAGACTGAAAACTACAACTTAAAGTAGATTCTGAACTATTACAAACACAATGATGGAATTTGAACTAGTGAACTGTTGAACGAAAGACCAGAGCAATAACAATTCAAAATCATAATTTCCATTGGATCATGTTTCTCAAAACAACATGAATTACCATAATGATTCAAGTACTTCACTTGAAATACTAAAATTATTTGCTTTAATTATTATAAATATCTTGAGTAAATATGAATATAAATGAACAGTTTCAAATTATTTTTCTAAAATAGGGAACTGGAATTTCATATATCATTAACATAAATGAAATAATAAAATGTAAGAAATTATAAATATAGTCAAAATTGATAAAAGTTTAAAATTAAAAAAAAAAAAATTGGATAAAATTAAACTGAAAGTGTTTAATCTATGTCAAGGAATATAGCTTTTGAGTGCAATATGAATAAATGAAGCAGAGGAATATAAATCAAATGGGACATACACACATAAATTTTTATAAATCAAAGGAAGAAAATAAAAGTTTAGAAAAATATATAAGTTGGGTGATTATTTGTAATTTTTGCTTAGACATCTCAAAATTATAACACTAAAGTGTGTGAAAAATACCTATTTTCATACATTATAAAATCACACACACTTGCACCATTATAAGTTAATTATACAACTAGTCAACAAACTTTAATGCAAGTTATACAATTTCTTGATGTCCAAGAAAAATCAATAATCCCTGATGGTTCATATTAAGAGCATTAGTATAAATTAGCATTTGTTTCTGGCAAAACATAAGTAAACATACATAGCAGCAAAAACAATTCTTATACACAAATATTGCTTAATAATTGAAATATAAGTAAAAACATAGTAATCAAAAAATAATCATTTCAAAAGCTACAAAAACACTGTACATTAAATAAAAATGTTTCCTTTGAATTATATTAATAAAAAAGGGATAATCCTATAGAAAAATTGAATCAAGAAAATTAAACAGTGCATATATATATGTATGTATGAAAATTTGTATTTATTTTCAACCTAAACATGATTGAATGATGATTTAATTAGAATCAAGAGAGTTACGAGGTCTTATTTTAAGTTAATATGAAAGTAAATATATAGTGTCAACATAAAAAAATAAAATGAACTTAATTTACAAAATAGGACATTTAACACTTATTCTATTAGCTTATCATATTGTATAGTACTTAAATATTTAAAAATAATTGAAAAATCAAAAATATAAACTTACATATCGTTTAAAGTTGCCATTATCTCTAAATTTGAAGGATCCCTAAAAACAATTTTGAATGATTACTTTTTCATTTTGAAAACTAAGCAATAGAAAATATAAAAGAACAAATTATTAACAAAAACAAGTTACAATATCAAAAATTTATTAAAAAAAGAAGCAAAGGTTGACAAATGTATTAATTTAATGTAAACACTGGAAACACATCTTTTTTAATACCTATCATACTACATAATCAAAACAAACCTATTCATGCTCTTATATTTTAAAATTAAATATAAACAGCTGTACTCTTAAATATGAAATACATAAGGAAATTTCTAGTAGTTGATTAATGACTTCATATAATAAATATATCAAATCCAAATTGAGTGTGAAATTAACAATAATCACTAATGTTAATTTGAACAATTACTTTTCTATTGCATTTATTTTATAAAATGTCTAAATTGGTATACATAAACATTACCTGAAAACATTGAAGCATCTTTTTTTAATATTAATAAAACACCAAAATTTTCATTTTCAAAATTTAAGAAATTATAACAAATTGCAATTATTTAGAATTGATACAATTAAAATTAAGTATGCATATGATACCAAGTATGATACAAGAATAGGCCAATAGAATTGTAAATATTTTTAGGAATTAGTTTTATTTTTGACAGTTTTTAGTTTAGTTTTCACATAATATTTATCTATCAGTAATATTTCAGTACTTTGATCCTTTTTTTTTTTTTTTTTTTTTTTTTTTTTTAAACTTATGTGAATTGAATATCTATCAGTAATATTTTTTTAGTACATTGATTTTTTTTTTCTTTTAACTTTTGTGAAATAAACAACTAAAATGCAGTTTATAACGAGTTCTTGTCAAAAAACTTTTACTTAAAAAGAAAAAAATCACATTTAAAAACAAAAATCTTTTCTTCAAAATATATTTGAAATTTTTTTTAATGGCCAAATTAAAAAGCAACTTCTACTTTTAACAGAATGCATCTTAAAATATATACACTATATTTTCATTTTTAAAAAAAAACTTACTTTAGACCACAAACATAACATCAAGCAAACATAGAAACAAAAAAGAAAACACATTTGCATGCAGAAAAAAAATAAATTCTTTTAAATAAAAATTTTCATGGAAGTACAATATATAGAATACTCCATGTTGTAATAGAACATTAATAGGAATGAATCCTAATAATTACAAAAAACCAGCTGAAAAAATGGATGGCTGTTACTCTACTTAAATGCTTGATAAATAGGTGATTTTCTTATTAAATCATTTAACTCTAGGTAGTAACATTTATTATTTTATCAATGAAGGGTAGGTTTTCACACTTAGTCTTGTGTTGAGCTAATGAAAATGAAACCACTGTAAATTTATATTACAAGATTTTTTGAAAACATGTACACTTGAGAAATTTTTTTTTCTAACAGTCCCTATAATAACACTTTTATATTTAAATTGTAAGCATTTCTTCCTGTTTTTAATAATTTAGTTTTTTACAATTATATAATAGTAAAAAACAAATTATATATATATATATATTAGATGCTTATCATTGTATGTGACAATTTCTGTCATTTTCTAGTGAATATTCTGTACACCTATTATAATGTTATTGTTCTTAGGGTTCTTCCTTTAAATTTGTAAGTAAAGTAAAAAGAATTATTAATAATCTAAAAATTATTTGTTTTCTGTATAAATTACTCCATTTTTAAAGTTTTTAATTATTGAGACTGTTAACAGAAATTAGTTAAAACTCTTTAAGAAACATAAAATATCAATGTGTCTACAACTCATTATTTTCATATTATTTATTTCAGTGGTAATTTGTAATTGAAACTAGCAACAGTAAAAGATAAAAAAAATTTTTTAGCTTTAATTCAATCATTGTGTAAAATAAGACAATTTTCACACTCATGAAAATTTTTCTTTATTTTTTTCATTCAAAATTTATCAATATTAGCAGGATTATACAAGTTTATAAAACATATTTAAAATAATTTAATTTTAAAAACAAAGGATAATATACAATATTTTGTTTCTAACATCTATTTAAGAATAAAATCCATGTTTGTTATTTGAAAATCTACAACATAAACCTCTGTTTAGTGCATAAATCTTTAAAAAAAATTACAGAAATTGTGTTTCTTTAATTTTATAAGCTTTTGTATTTCAATGTTTTATGAGAATTTCTTTTAGTCATTTCATGATTTCTAAATTATTTCAACTTTTGTTTAAAAAACACAAAAGCTGTAAAAAAAATAATAATCATACAATTTTAGCATTCATGTATTGTTAAATAAAAAGATATTTTAATATTTAAAATATATATATATATTTTTTTTAGAATACTATAGCTTAAATTAATGCAAAACTGCCAATCTGGAACAAAGAATTTTTTACCTATATTTTACATCATTGATAAATAACAATCACCAGTATCAATAATATGGAAATTTCTTTGAAACTATAAAGGAGACTTTATGATTCAGAATAAAACCATTTTTTATTTATTCTTAGTTTAAACAGTTGAACATTAAGCATGGTAAGACATATATCATTTCTTCAAATAGTTATATAAAAATTCCTATTTATAGTCATAGGAATTATTTCATGGAAAATTCAAGAGATAAATTTTAAGAGGAAAAACAAGAGATCTGAAGGAAATTTGAATAGAACATGAAAAAAATCACAAATTACGTATTTTTAACTGAAATAGAAAAACTACACATTTTAATATGGTACAATTCTTTCTAAAGTAACAACTCAAAGTAAAAAATATTTTCTTATTGAACTGTAAAAATTATCATAGCTTTGAATCCCAATTCTTCTAAGTGCACTTTTGTCTTTTTTTTTTAAAAAAAAAAAAGAAAAAAGTATTTATGAACATAATTTTTTCAGTTGTCTTACATTAAAAGTATAGAGGTCTTTAATATTTGTTTTCAAACTTTCAATAGAGATTTGATCATAATATTTCCTCATTTTAATATATTAAAATTTTTTAACTTTGGATTAAGTAATTGAAAAATCAAATGTAATTAGTCTTCTAAACTATTTATTTAAAAATAAATTTCACAACTCAAAAACATGCAATATTTTGTTCAAAACTATATCAAACAGCATACAATATTTTTTTTCTAATAAAAAAAATTTTAATTTATAAAATAATAATAATATAACTGCAAGTTAACATTTTCTGTAAATATTTAAGTTAAAAATTTATTTTACATAGTTACTATTTTTAACAAATTCTTTTAATCATTCAAATTGTGTTGTTAACTATTCAAATTGTATTTATGATAAAAGTATCACTTTATTTGAAAGTGTATTTTGATTTCAATCAATGAAAATAACAGATGCAAGAAGCACATATTATAATAGCCTGCAAATTAAAAGTACCAGTGCAATTAATATATTAGAGAAAATATTTGCTTTCACGATTTTAGTAAATAATTTAGTGTAATCCATAATATCATGCTTTTAACCAAGATGTATGCTCATCAAAATAGGTCATATAAGAAAGAAACATTTATTTAACACTAGTCTTTAAAAAATGAGTATAAGTAAAATTCTTTCTACTAGGATTCTCATACTACTTTTCTCTCAATTCAAAGCATTACATAATATCTTTAAAACAGGGGAGGGGGATCTTGCAATACATCTCTAAATCTATGTTTTAATAAAAATTTTCTCGTACATACCAAGGACATGAGGTTTAGATTTTTATTATTCATGTGATTAAATATTATAAACATTTATCCTACATGTTATAAATTTTCATAGGGGATAGATCAACATATGATTTCAGTATTGATAATTTTTCTAAACTAGTATTTTAAAATTTCAATTTAATCAGTGATTACAGAATTCTTTTTTCTACTTTTTAACCAAATAATTAAAAACTCCTGATTTACTTTATATAAACACTTCACTTGACCTTTTTTACTGCTGCAGTTACAAAATTTTCCTATGAATTAATGTAAATTTAATGCCAATAAGATATGTTTTTTTTTTTGAAATTACATATTGAAAATTAAATAAGATATTAAAATTTATAAATATGATTGTTCCATATTATTATTTTAAGAACCATTACACTTGTATTTATAGATTCTGATGTGCCAAAAATCAAACATTAACCTGAACATCTATACATCAGTTTAAATTATTATATGCTGCAACAATAACAATAATAAAAACTATTATAAGCACAATATTATTAAATAATATGTAACCATCTTAACCATCGAGTAAATCATATGCTAATTATTTAAATATTAATTCATTAAAATTATATTCTCTTACTTTCGTTTATACCAGTCATTAATGCAGTTGTAAGAATATCCATGATAAATAGTTTAAGTGTTATACTGTATTCAATGTGCCACATTTATAATAATTGTGCATTCTAATTATTATAAGAGCATTTTTCAATGATAATGCTCTACATTGTTCTAAAATTGGCCAATTTTTTTTTTTTTTTTTAAATAAACATTCTGAGTAGTGTTAGACATTTTAGTTGAATTCAAAAGATGAGCAAAAACCATTCAAATAATGAAGTCATGAATTTGCAAGAAACACTGTTTTTGCTTTAACAAGTTATTTTACATTATGAGTTACAACACAGAATATGCAATTATGTATTTACACATGTCTAGAAATTACTTAAAATATGAACAAAATTAAGATAATCGCAATTTAGGAATTACAGATAGCATCCCTACATTTATAAATTGTAAAGAATGTGAGTAATTCTATATGACACATAACAGGTTCCTATAGTATTCATTATATGATACATAAGCCTTTATATATTTTATAATACTAAATTTTAAACTGACAAGTTACTGACAAAAAGGAAAATTCAAATACTCTTCTCATAATCCAACAGAATTTGGTATTCCTTGATCCATAATAATTAGAACATTAAAAATATTTTTCTTAAGAACATATTTTCAAACTTTGTGGCTTTTATGGTGTAAACAATTTATACTAAGCCTCCTAGAACTAAACTGTGCTATAGATTATGCAGAATAATGAAAATTACTTTTATTAGCACATAATAAATCATAACACAGAAAAATAGTTTTACAAACATTTATAAATAAAACAATACAAAATAAATATTTACTCTAATGTTGGAACCACAGACATGGCAGAATATGTCACACTGTAAGTATGATCAGAATTATGACACACACTGTGTTTATCCTCCAAAGAAACATCTTGATCTATAAATAAATATACAAAACTATTTAGCATATCTGACAGTATCAGAAGTTGGTAATATTAGTCTAACAAATTGCAGATGTCATTCAACTGTAAATACAATAGCCAAGTTTAAGTATTATAAAATTAGGTACATGAAAAGAAATAACAAAATTTACTAATAAATAGGAATATTAACAAATGGAACATGAGAATTATTTGTTCCATGTACTTTCATCAGCTAATAATTACATAATATAATAAAATGTATAGAACAGAAAATTGCAAATGTTTGTTTTGCTTCTTCACATTCAGTGGTGATGTTTCTGAATTAGGCACATGTATTCAACGTTCGATTAACATATCAAATAATAATGTAAGTAATAGCAAAATTAACTTCCTAATAACTAATAACAATTATGAAATTCTTCATGAATAAGATGTTTATAAATAAGCACTAGATACCTTTATTTTTTAAATGTAGAAAAAATGGTAATATTTAAATATATATTTACTTCTTTTCGTCGATCAATGAACGAGGCGGGAGAATATGCCAGCCAGGCATTCTTCCCTGATGAGGATATCCTATGACACACATAAATTTTTTGACAAGTATCACAAAATTAAAAAAGCACAAATCCACATGATTAAACTATTGGCTTCCGATGGGATTGACGTATATTTAAAATACAAATTCTCACAAACTAAAATATAAACATCAGAAAGTAAACATAAGATGTGACACCACTTCAAATTCAAAAAAATTTATTGACACATGTAAACAAATGGAATATGGAATATTCGCGCACCGGTGGCAACCAATAAAACTTAACTTCTTCTAATGGGTTAGAGACATCACCATTTTACTGAACCTTGATATGATTGTATGCAGATAATGAATTAGAATATTTCAGATATGTAAGCATTTATTTTGTTAACAAACAATATGAATGATAACATTTCGATATATTTCATGTAACTTATATGTTCAAAAAGCTTTATTCCTAGTTTTAATGTCTCACTTTACCTTTCACTCACTCTCCATTCGAATTGAACTCATGAACAATTTCCAGACGCCACTATTTATACGCCAGACGCCGTTTCTATACCCCTACACTGACAGTTGCCTTTCATGTTTCTTCCTGGAAAGACTAGTCGCAGACGTTCAAGAGATGTTCTGATTGGTCGGTTCAAGGTCGTATCGCTTAGTACATCCTGGTACTTGACCTCGTTTCACACGAATGAACAAAACAATTTCGCAACTGGTTTTGGCACAAAGCCAATAGACCAGTACTTCAGCATTCCCACGAGAAGAAATTTATTCTCCATTTTTACGGTCTCTGCATAACTATCAGGTTGATGATCGTGACTTCGCTGTAGCATGCTGTTAACATGAAACTCTTTTCGGTTTTTTCACACCCATAACGTTTATGTCGTAATGTATAAAATAATATTGTCATGGTTTTTTAAGTAATTAACTAATTTTAATAAGTCTCGAAATCTTTAGATAAAAAAAAATGAAGTCAGTTGGTTTAGTTTTACAAAAACAAAAATTTTGATTTGAAAAGATTTTAAAAAAAATATTTAATTTTAAAAATTAAGCTATGTAAAAATTTAGATAAATTTAATATTTTATATTTTGAAAGAGCAAAAGAACGACGAAAAAATACTTCAATCTTACGAGAAGCACATAGGGAAATCAAAAAATATATTTAAATTATTAGAAATATGAACAAGAGCAAGTAAATTTTGGCTAGTCGCATATGAAAATCATAAGACATTATTCACAATTACTCTTTAATTTACACAAAATCTGAGGAAACTTTCGAAGAGGTGGAGATGAAGATAACTAATGATGATTATCATCATTAGTAATCATCTCATTCTCTTCGAAATTTATCTTTTTTTTTTCTTAATTTTTAAAAAATTGCCAGGAAATTTTTTATTTTTTTCTAAATCTCAAAATAAATGATACCCGTTTTCATGATGATTAGAATACTTTGATCCATGGAACAGTTTTTATAATGCCTTTTAGAATAATTTGAAAAACATTTGAAGAATGTAATTTTTATACCATACAGAAAAATTAACTGTAGTCTGTAATACACATTTTCTTTTCAAAAAAGAAATTTTTAAGTATAGTTGAAAATACATGACCTCAAACGTGTCTACTTTGATGTCGGAAGTTCCAAGTCTAAAATTCTATGGAAAAATTTAACTGGAGTTAAAGAACTTTTATATTTTCTTAACGTTGGAAAATTGCCATTTAACAGATATTCAGGATTTACACTTAACAGTAATTTTTCTCATCTCTGATTTTAAATACGAGTATCTGAGAAGTAGATATTTAAGTTTGCATTCCTATTTAGCGAGACGTTAATATCTGAAATTTATTTTGTTCCATGATATCATAGATAAATGAAATAAAATATTTTATTTAAAAAAAATTATAGAAATAAAACATAGATTCTCATAAAATGATTTTGTTAATAAAAACTCATTTTAAAAGCATTTTCTTTTTATTCACTAAAAATAATCTTTTGTTATAGGAAATTAAAAATAAGGCAATCGCATATACTAGTACATTAATACATATTAATAATTATATCCTGTTCATTAAGAAATGAATTACTTTGAATATGGAATTAAAAATATTAATTCATTCAAAATGATTTTTTTTATATATTTGTTCTTAATGTTTTCTATAAATTTAAAATTCTTAATTTACCTTATACATTCTGGGTGATGTATTTTAAATATTTGAAATACCTTTAAGAAAAAGAAAAATATTTATAAAAAAAAAATACAATAACAGGTTTAGAGTTCCGGAGTAGTTGTTATGTAGAACTTAAAATCATAATTAATATATAAAATAAAAGAGCAACTCACAGTTCTGTTTGTAAGCGCATGCGCTAGAGCATCTGCGCATGGGCTAAAAAAGCGCTACAAGCGAAAATGGCGACAAGTGAACAGAAAGCTTTTTGCGTTCTGCAATTGCAAATACCAATCTCTTGAACAAAGACTTGTTACTGTGTTGTTTACCATTAACTAATCACTCATTTTCGACATATTTTTCAAAATATATTGTTTTTATTCCTTACAATATTCAAGAACATGCCTTATAAATGTTGTGTAACTGCCTGTAAAGGCAACTATGATAATGGACCCTCTATTTCGATTCCCACGTGAAGGTTTAAAACGCCAA
>JAPDSC010028734.1:1081-12656 GCA_026290005.1 Latrodectus geometricus
AACCAGGACCCTCCTTTCCAGGGACACGGGTCTCCACGCACGGCAAACACGTGGGTGATTTAGTCCCCAAGAGTAGCTAATAGCAACAGAGCGGCGAAAGCTGCTCAAGGGGAGCCCTCAACCTCGTATGAGGCAACCACAATGAGGGGGAAAAGGAAGAAAAAGCAGAAGAGTAGAGGAGAGAAGAAAATAAAGAGAAGAGGACAGATCACTGGGGTACCTCGGGATTGTGACACCCGTGTTTACTTAAAGAAAGTAAACCCCCTGAGGGGTCTCCAAAAGTTTAAATTATTAATAGATATACACAACAGGAAATTGATTGATGGGTTAACAAACCTTTCAACAAAAGGGGAAGTTGCTTCTATTGGAAGGAAATTATGATCTCAGTACTGTCAACAAAACCTCCAAATATTTCAATCTGCTTGAATTTTATCCTGACTTAACCAAACCTAACTTGGTAAACAGAGTTGTGAAGCATGATGTAGAGCAGGGCTTCTTAAACTGTGGGTCGTGACCCCCAGGGGGGTCGCAAAGATCTGATACTTTTCAATCATTATAAAAAAAATTTTAAAATTAGTATACACACTACGTACAAATATAAATACAAATAAAAATCATACAAAATACTATTGTAGTTTTATTATAACTATTTTTTGAAAAAAGTGGCAATGCCAAACTGTTATGTAGGGCCTATAAATGAAAATATGGAAGTAGCATTTAAAATAATAAATACAAAGCACTCCTCGATTTTCAACTGAATGTTCGACATTGATGTCTGGCCGCCGGCGTCAGTGTTTGCAAGATAACTTAGAGATTATAAGTACCCAGACGCCGCGCCGCCTTACAGCTTACACATACAATACGGAAGCATAATCAAGCTAGGCTAGGCGAATCGGCATATTTTTTTTTATAAAAGAATAATAAAAAAAATTAAATGAAAGCTTCTTTTTCGGCGTTTTTGTGATACGGTGCCTTTGTGCACTGCACTTTGAACACGCCATGCGTCGGGGTTGATCTGATCGTAATTTGTTGTCATTGCACTAGTAAAGATTCGAGTGTATTTATTTTTCTGTTTGTACTTCAGTTTGGTTTCCCCCTCAGGGGGTTTACTTACTTTAAGTAAACACGGGTGTCACAATCCCGAGGTACCCCAGTGATCTGTCCTTTTCTTTCTTTTCTTCTCTCCTCTCTCCTTCTGCTTTCTCTTCCTTTCTCCCTCATTGTGGTTGCCTCTTACGAGGTTGAGGGCTCCCCTTGAGCAGCTGTGGTCGCTCTGTTGCTATTAGCTACTCTTGGGGACTAAATCACCCACGTGTTTGCCGTGCGTGGAGACCCGTGTCCCTGGAAAGGAGGGTCCTGGTAATTGAGGCCCCCAGAGACCAACACATTACTTTGGCCTCTGCTTCAGGTAAACGGGAGGTGTGCTGTGGTCCTCAGCACATCAATCGGCTTTATGGATCAAGCGATCGGTACATCTACTGGGTGACTCGTTAAGGGTGGAGACCACTTCAGGGATGTACTGTGAGCGTATAGGGATTGACTAGCACTGGTGCAGTTGACTTGCATCCCCTTGTAGGACTCCGTGGTGGGTGGTGCCGTCGGTCCCCGAATTTTGTATTATCCTATATGGAAAAAAAAACTTTTTCCTCCCTCCCACGGGAGCAACAAATGGTCACATGTAAAGCCAAATATTTTATTGTTAAAAAAATTGGAGGCTCTTTTGAGTCAGTTTCACCTTTTCTTATTGAAAAGGCTATTACTTCAAATGTTGGTGAAGTAAAATCAATTAAAAAACTTAGATCTGGAGTTCTGTTGATTGAAACTGCATCCGATAAGCAGTCTATTCTGATGCAAGGCATAAAGACTATAGCTGACATTGCTGTTACCGTTGAGCCTCACGGAAACCTCAATTTCTCACGAGGTGTGATATCTGCCGAGGACTTGTTTCATACGCCAACAGACGAAATATTAGACAACCTGCAAAGCCAAAATGTCTGTGCAGTCAAACGAATTACAATCAAGAGAGATGGAATTGTCTTGAACACCAAGCATCTCATATTGACTTTCGCTACTCCAGACCTGCCACAACATATTAAAGTTGCTTATCTAAGGTGTTCTGTTCGGCCTTTCATCCCAAGTCCTCTAAGATGTTTCCAGTGCCAACGCTTTGGCCATTCTAAGATAGCTTGCAGGGGTAAAATGACTTGCGCCCGTTGTTCTGACGTGGGCCACGATAGTCTTACCTGCAATGCTAAAGAAGTGTGTGTCAATTGCAATGGAAATCACACTTCTTACTCTCGAACTTGTCCGGTTTGGCAACTGGAGAAAGAAATTACCACTCTGAAAATTAAAAACAACATATCTTATCCAGAGGCAAGACGGTTAGTTACTTCTCGAACTCCAGTAACAGGCATTAGCTATGCAGCTGCTGTTAAAAAGGTCACTCGATCTTGTAGCACTCAGACGGACGAAGACTTATGTCCTTCAGTTTGTTTGCCCTCAAAGTTTGCGACCACGACCAAGCCTTTCCCAATTCTCTCCAAAAAGTCTGCAAAATCTAAATCCTTGAAAGCTAGAAAACTAAAGCTATCTAAGGAAGGCCATAGAATGTCTTCCTTACTTTCAAAGAAAGCCCTTCATACTTTGGATGCAGACACTGTTAAGCTGCATCCCTCAGATGATGACTTCAGCTTAGATGATTCATCTGAGATGACCATAAGTAACAGTGATCATGGTTAGTGTTAATATTCCATAAATGACTTCCTTTGTTTCATGGAATTGTCGTAGTTTCCGGCCTCGAATTGATGATGTCAAATCCATCATCTCTTACTACCATCCTATATGTGTGGCTCTACAGGAAACATTCCTGAAGCCCACTATTGGCTCTAAACTACGAGGATTTCAATGCTACAGAAATGATTATGATGGTAGCGCCACTGCAAGCGGTGGTGTTTGTATTTTCACTTCCAACAGATACCCTAGCACAGCACATCAGCTGCGCACTACACTGCAGGCTATCTCTGTCAAAATTTATACTACATGTCTAATCACTGTCTGTAGCCTTTATTTACCACCAAATGACATCATCCAAGCTGAAGAACTAAACGAATTAGTTGATCAACTCCCAGCTCCATTTTTATTGCTCGGTGATTTTAACGGTCATAGTCCTTTGTGGGGTAGTGATGATACGAATTCTCGCGGTCGTCAGATTGAGCAGTTCATATCTGATAACTCTCTCTGTCTGCTAAATACCGACGAGAAGACTTATTTCCACGAACCTACAAGGACATTTCACTCTCTTGACCTAGCTCTTTGTTCTCCGTCACTTTTGCCTTTGCTGAATTTCACTGTTGGAAATGACCTTTTCAACAGCGATCATTTCCCTCTTATCGTGACTCAGACTGGAAGTAATAATGTGTCCTATAGGCCACCGAATTACGTGTACAGTCGAGCCGATTGGGTTCTTTTCACGCAATTGGCCGTGATTACGGAAACAAGAGTTAAAAGAGATGTGATTGATGATGCCGTTGAATATGTCGCTGACACAATAATCAAAGCTGCGGATGTTGCTATTCCTAAAAGTTCTTCTACCCCTCATAAGCTTATGAAACCATGGTGGAATGAAGAGTGCCGAATATCTTATAAGAAACAAAGGAAGCAATGGAATATTTTCCGAAGATACCCTACTACGGTGAACCTTATTGCCTTTAAAAAAGCCAAAGCTCAAGCTCGTAGAGTAAGACGCAAGAGTCAAAGAGAATCTTGGATTCGTTATGTGTCTTCAATTACCTCATCGACATCCAGCAAACAATTGTGGAGGAAAGTAAAAGCAGCCAATGGTATTTATCAGGATTATTCTATTCCTGTTTTAAAAACTGGCGCTGCTGTGCATTCCTCAACGGTAGACATTGCCAATGCCATCGGAGAAACCTTTGCTAGCGTGTCCAGCTCTGATTCCTTTAGTCCCGCTTTTCAAAGGTCTAAAGGCATAGCTGAGCGGACTCCTCTACGTTTCACTGATCGACGCAATCTACCGTACAATTGTGCTTTTGGAATGTCAGAATTGAAGACTGCCTTACATCAGGCAAACGACACCAGTCCCGGACCTGATGGAATCTCTTATCAAATGCTTCGTCATTTACATCCAGATTCATTATTGAACATACTTGTATTGTTTAATAGAATCTGGACGGAACATGCATATCCCACTTCGTGGAGAGAAGCGATAGTGATTCCTATTTTGAAACCGGGCAAAGATTCCTCTGACCCTATGAGTTATCGTCCAATAGCTCTTACGAGTTGCCTATGCAAAACTTTTGAGCGTATGGTCAATGCTAGACTCACTTACATATTAGAGAAGAATAATTGCATCCCTCCTCATCAAAGTGGTTTTCGAAAAGGTCGATCCGCTATTGACAATATAATAGATCTGGAATCCCATATTCGAACTGCTTTTGTAAGGAGACACCATCTTGTTGCAATCTTCTTTGATATAGAGAAAGCATATGATCGTACCTGGCGCTATGGCATTCTCCGTACTATGTACCATCTTGGCTTTAAGGGTAATCTTCCCATGTTCATAAAGAACTTTCTAGCCCTCCGGCTTTTCAGAGTGCGCATTGGAAACACACTTTCCAATACTTTTATCCAAGCTGAGGGTGTTCCTCAGGGCAGCGTTTTAAGCGTGACCATTTTTAACCTTTTCATCAGCAACATACTTCATCAATTACCACCATCTGTTCATAGTAATTTATATGTTGACGACTTGCAAATTTCATATCAAGGATCTAACATGAATATAATTGAAAGACAATTGCAAACAGCTGTAAATAATCTCACTGCTTGGTGTGAACAAAATGGCCTGGGCATATCTCCGAGTAAGAGTTGCTGTGTTCATTTCTGCAGGAAAACTAGTATTCACCATGATCCTGTACTGCACATAAGCGGTAGACCTATCCCTGTGGTCAATGAGATAAAATTTCTTGGGGTGATTTTTGACAAGAAATTAACTTTCCTTCCGCATGTGTTACATCTGCGGAAGAAATGTCAGCGACAGCTCAATATCCTCAAGGTGCTTTCAAATACATCTTGGGGTGCAGATCGCACATCACTCCTTCGTATTTACAAATCAGTAATTTTATCTCGCATTGACTACGGTTGTGTTGCTTACGGATCAGCTAGATCTTCCGTTTTACGCAGATTGGACACAATTCATCACTCTGCTTTAAGAATATGCTCAGGTGCATTTCGCACTTCACCCGTCCAGAGTCTGTATGTAATCTGCCAACAATTACCATTAGACCTGCGGCGGATGCAGCTGTCTTTTAGTTATTATTCAATCATTATGTCCTCACCTCATCATCCCTTACATTCTACGATTCCAAATGCCTCTCTTAAGAGATTATATAATGCTAGACCATCAAGCATTCAACCTTTTCTCGCGCGTGTTCAATCCCACCTTTTGCTATCTGACCTGTGTGATGTCCGGATTGAGTCTACAGACTTTTTCGTACATCCTCCTTGGTATGACCCACGCATTACAGTACTCAATGCCTTTGAAAAGTATAAAAAGTCGGACACAACTCCTGCTATTTGTCAACAGCTTTATGCTTTTCATCGCTGTCAGTATGCTATGTACACTCCCATCTACACTGATGGATCCAAAACTGCGGGGCACGTTGGCTGTGGAGTTTATGTTAACAATACCTCCTTCAGTTACAGCCTTCACAAATGCTGCTCCATTTTTACTGCTGAAGCCATGGCTATATACCATGCACTTCAGTATGTGAGAACTCAAAATTTCCATAAATATTGCATCTATACTGACAGTAAGAGTGTTTTAGAAGCTTTGAAAAATTGCAACTATAATTGCCATCCAGTTGTGTCCAAAATTTTCAAACTGATTGATTCAATGTCTCGAAATGGTTTCGAGGTACTGTTTTGCTGGATACCAAGCCACATAGGAATAGATGGTAATGAGAAGGCTGATGTGGCTGCGAGATCTGCGTCCACTTCTATTCTGCCTTCAGTTCCGTCAATAGATGTGAGAAAAGGTTTAAAACATTTTACAAATTCTCTTTGGCAGGAATCTTGGCACATGCAAGTCAGCAACAAACTCCATTCCATATTTTCATTTATCATCCCATTACATGTTTTACCTGTACGAAGTGCAGATGTCAGACTGACTCGCCTTCGTATTGGTCACACGCGTTTCACCCACAAACATCTCTTCTTGAGTGATTTAAATCCTTGGTGTGAAACGTGTGATGAACCATACACAGTGCATCACATTTTAATTGTTTGTCCAGATTTTAACCGTTTCCGCTTCATATTTTTTAATACTGATATTTTAACATTAACAGACTTGCTAGGGGAACCACCCCATCGCAATCTGTTTGCATTTTTAAAAGCAATTAATTTTATTCCTTTTATCTAAATTTAGAAATATTTTAATCAGACGCTTTATTTTTTATCCATTATATCAACTTTTAAAAATATTTTATTCACAACTTTCTTAATTCCTGTAAATACTTATATCATTTTAAACAACATTTTGTTTTAATAGCTCATAATTTTAAGATTTTAATGAGTCGAAGAAAATCATTATTTTAATCTTGTGTCTGGCGCAGCTTGTCCTTTTTGGACCTTGCGCCATAAAACCCAACTAAACAACAACAATAACAACATCAAGCGATCGGTGCATCTGCTGGATGACTCGTTAAGGGTGGAGGCCATCACAGGGATGTACTGTGAGCGTATAGGACTTGGCTAGCACTGGTGCAGCTGGTCTACATCCCCTTGTTGGTCTCGGTGGTGGGTGGTGCGGTCAAGTCCCGAAATTTTACATTATATTATAAAAAACAGAAAATTATCTTTTCTCCCACGGGAGCATCTATTAAATGATTCAACATGTAAATATTTTATTGTTAAAAGAAATGTGGGTTCTTTTGAGAAAGTATCCCCATTTCTGATACAAAAAGGAATATCGGGTTTTGTAGGAGAAGTCAGTGGTATTCGGAAAATACGTTCTGGTGACTTATTGATAGAGGTTGCAAACTCTACCCAGGCAGCTAAAATATCATATATGACATTGATGGCAAATATAGAGGTGACAGTCCTGCCTCATGGAAATTTGAACTTTTCACGTGGTGTGATTTCAGCAAGGGATTTGTTAAATACGTCGACGGAGGAGATTCCTGATAATCTGAAAAGTCAGAAGGTCTGCGGAGTTGAACGCATTAGAGTCAGAAGAGATGGGCAGTTCATTGACACTAAACATCTCATTCTGACCTTTGCGACCCCAGACCTTCCTGACAAAATCAAAGTCGCCTACTTGAATATACCCGTCAGACAATATATTCCAAATCCCTTGAGATGTTTCCAATGCCAGCGTTTTGGACACTCGAGAAATGCTTGCAGAGGCAAACTTACCTGCGCTCGCTGCGCGGTAGTTGGCCACGATAATTCGACCTGCACAGCTAAGGAGGTTTGTGTAAACTGTAAAGGTGAACATCCCTCCTATTCTCGAAGTTGTCCTCAATGGGCTATAGAAAAAGAAATCACCACAATAAAAGTCAAAAACAATTGTTCATATCCTGAGGCTAGGAAAATAGTCGCCTCTCGTACGCCACAGCCTGGAGTGAGTTATGCAGCCGTAGCAAAAAAAGTCACCAAAAGTTCTAGTATACAAACCGATACCCTGCCACTTCCTATAATGAGATTACCCCAATCATCAAATGAAAGGCCAAAATCAACATCCACATTATTTAGAAAAGCTTCTCTGGCTAAATCTCGAGACGTAAAAGCCTCAAAATTAAAATCTGCAAAGGAGGGCCCACGAAAGTCCTCCTTATCCACCCGTAGAGCCATGTCATCCCTGGAAGCTGATATTGTCTCCCTTCATCCCTCGGACGATAATTTATCGCTCGAGGAAATGATAGAAGACTCGCCTTCCAGCTCCGGGGGAGGAGCTTTTCAATTTAAATAATAACTTCCTTTATTTGTTGGAACTGCCATGGTTTGCGTTCACATCTTGATGACATCAAGTCTATTATATCAGCTTATAACCCCGCATGCATAGCACTTCAGGAGACCTTCCTGAAGTCTACAAATAACATCACTATGCGTGGGTTTCAATGCTTTAGAAAAGACTGTGGTGACGATGGTACAGTGTCTGGAGGTGTTTGCATTTTAACATCTAATGTCTTCCCCAGCACTGTCCATCCGATCAATACATCCCTACAGGCTGTAGCTGTCAGAATTCATACAACATGCTTAATTACAGTCTGTAGCCTGTATTTGCCACCACATGATGTCATCCGCCAAGAAGAACTTGACACATTAGTTGATCAGCTGCCTTCACCATATTTGTTATTCGGTGACTTTAACGGACACAATACTTTGTGGGGAAGTGACGATACCAATTCTCGCGGTTGTCAGATTGAGGGTTTTATTTCTGATAATAGCCTTTGTCTGATGAATACCGACGAGAAAACATATTTCCACACACCCACAAGGACATTTCATTCTCTCGATCTCGCCATTTGTTCACCGTCACTTCTGCCGTTGTTAAATTTAACAGTTGGGAATGATCTGCATAACAGCGATCATTTCCCACTCGTCATCTCCCAGACTGGAGGTAGTAGTGTGCAGCAACGCGTACCTACTTACGTGTACAGTCGGGCAGATTGGACGTTATTTACACAATTGGCAGTCGTTGACAATAAAACGGTAAAGATCGAGAATATTGATAATGCCCTACAAAAAGTCACTGAAACACTTATAAGTGCAGCTGATAGAGCAATACCTAAAAGTTCTTCTACACCAAAAAGGCGTTGCAAACCATGGTGGAACAATGAATGCCAACAAACATATAAAAAAACAAAGGAAGTTATGGGGGCTTTTCCGGAGGTACCCCTCAACGGAGAATCTTATTGCCTTTAAGAGAGCAAAAGCATTAGCTCGCAGAGCTCGTCGACGAAGTCAGAAGGAATCCTGGTCCTGCTATGTTTCTTCAATAACATCTTCCACATCTAGTAAGCAGTTGTGGAGAAAAGTTAAAGCAGCCAATGGTATCTACTCGGAATTCTCTATTCCCGTGTTGAAAACCGGAGCTGCTATATACTCTTCTCCTATTCACATTGCTAACGTCTTTGGTAAAACATTTGCTAGTGTCTCAAGCTCTGATTCCTATAATCCTTCGTTTTTAAGGACTAAGAATCGAGCTGAGCAAATACCAATTAGTTTTAGCCATAGACAAGCTTTGCCTTATAACTGCGAATTTCGGATGTTGGAATTGAAGCGAGCATTACAGCAGGCCAATAACACCAGTCCAGGACCTGATGGAATTAGCTATCTTATGCTTCAACATTTAAGTCCAGACTCCCTATTGAACTTATTGCATTTGTTCAATAGGTTCTGGACTGAAAATGCATTTCCATCAATTTGGAATGAAGCAACAGTAATTCCGGTCCTGAAGCCTGGTAAGGATCCTTCAGAACCATCAAATTATCGACCAATAGCTCTGACGAGTTGCCTTTGTAAGACTCTCGAACGTATGGTCAACGCCCGTCTCGTACATGTCTTAGAAGAAAATAAATATATACATGTAAATCAGAGTGGATTCCGTAAAGGAAGATCCACTCTTGATAACATTACACACTTGGAAACCCAAATCCGCAACGCTTTTGTGCGGAGAAACCAGCTGGTTTCCATCTTCTTCGACATCGAGAAGGCATTCGACCGTACGTGGCGATATGGAATTCTCCGTTCATTATATGATTCTGGCTTTAGGGGTAATCTCCCGATGTTCCTACAAAACTTTTTACGTTCCCGTACGTTTAAAATTCGTATTGGAACATTTACATCCAATACTTTTATTCAAGCCGAGGGTGTTCCCCAAGGCTCCATTTTAAGTGTCACTATTTTTAACCTTTACATCAGTAACATTCTTCATCTTCTTTCACCTTCAGTTTATGGCACGATGTATGTGGACGACCTGCAAATATCCTGCCAGGGATCGAACATGCGTTTAATTGAGAGACAACTTCAAACATCTGTTAATAAAATAGCTGCATGGTGTGCAGAGAATGGCTTCACACTCTCTCCTAGCAAGAGCTGCTGTGCCATTTCTGCAGGAAGACCAGTATTCACAATGATCCTGTTATTCATCTGAACAACACTGCAATACCCGTGGTCAACGAGATTAAATTTCTTGGTGTGATATTCGACCGAAAGTTGACCTTTCTTCCGCATGTTTTACATTTGCGGAAGAAGTGCGAGCGATCACTTAATATCCTCAAGGTATTATCTAATACATCTTGGGGTGCTGATCGCTTGTCACTCCTTCGTGTCTATCAAGCACTAATTTTATCTCGTATTGACTACGGATGTGTTGTGTATGGATCTGCTAGGTCTTCTGTCTTACGCAGACTGGACACTGTGCATCACTCTGCTTTGAGAATTTGTTCTGGCGCATTCCGCACATCACCCGTCCAGAGTCTTTATGCGATTTGTCAGCAATTGCCTTTAGACCTGAGACGAATGCAGCTGTCTCTCAATTACTACGCTAAAGTTATGTCTAACATTCAACATCCTTTACGATCCTTGGTATATACTCCTGCCTTACAGAGATTATATGATGCTAGACCATATAGCATCCAACCCTTTCTCAGTCGAACTAAATATCAACTGTATTTAACAGATCTACACGATGTCCGTTTTATTAAAACGGACTTACATTCACATCCACCCTGGTATGATCCACAGATTAACATCATTAATCCATTCGCTCAGTTTAGAAAATCGGACACAACCTCAACGATTTTTCAACAGCTTTTCTTTTCACACGGCTGTCAGTATTCATCATACACGCCTGTATTCACAGATGGATCTAAAACTGCAGGACATGTTGGCTGTGGCGTATTTTACGTTGATACCAGTTATGGTTACAGCCTTCATACGTCCTGCTCCATCTTTACAGCTGAAGCTACCGCTATTTTTCAAGCTCTTCAGCTAGTGAATACAGAGCAATTTAATAAAATCTGCGTGTATACTGACAGTTTGAGTGTATTAGAAGCGTTGAGAAATTTAAATTTTTGTCATCCTGTTGTGTCCAAAATTTTCGGAGCATTGGATTCCCTTGCTGGCAAGGGATATGACATCATTTTCTGTTGGATCCCAGGTCATGTAGGTCTAGAGGGAAATGAAAAGGCAGATGCAGCTGCTAAAGCTGCATCGTCTGTTCTTCTTTCATCTGTCCCTCTTTTCGACGTGAGAAGGGTTGTTAAAACATTAGTTAAATCTCTCTGGCAGGAGTTATGGAGTATGCAGGTCTCCAATAAATTACGTGCCATTTTCCCGTACCTCATTCCATCATCAGTTTTACCGTTACGAAGTGCCGATGTTCGATTAACTCGCCTTCGTATCGGACACACACGTTTCACACACAGACATTTGTTTTTAAGTGAACTGAATCCATGGTGTGAAACGTGTGATGAACCATTTACTGTATTTCATATTTTAATTTCATGCCCTACTTTTAACTCTTACCGTTTTATATTTTTTCAAACCGATA